>PVKY010013373.1:0-11065 GCA_004027775.1 Bradypus variegatus | reverse complement strand
TGAAATCAGCATCCTTCACAACTATGTTCATGCGCGATATACTATAATGCTTGGGGGACATGACTTGGGGAAACTATTGTGCTTCCTTCGTGGTATTTACAGTATGTTATGTTAGGATTAACATATTTTTCCCAGGCTGAGTCCCAACAAAGTGGCCCAGACTTACCCTTGGAAAGTGAGTAAACCAGGGTGACAGGGATGAAGGGCATCTTGCCGCAGGAAGGACAGTGACTCTAGTGCCCAGAGAAGAGGACCTGGCAAGCAGGGGTCTGGAGGCTCTAAACTGTGAGAAACAAGTAAAGGCAGGGGGCTGTTGACTTGGAGACAAGAAAGTTTAGGGAGTAAGGCGAAGAAAGGGTAGCTCTTTTAAACTCTATCAAAAATTGCTGAAAGGAAGAAGGAGGAAACTTAGAATCTCTGAGGCTCCTGGGGACAGAGCAATGGGAGGAAGTCAGGGGAGGTCATTCTAACTTAGTAAAAGGAAATACTTTCTAACCCTCAAGTCACCCAAGGACTGTCATGGAGGAAGGTGAAGGTTAAGTGTCTGAATTGGATGGAGAATGACCTCTGAGAGCTCATTCAACTCTTGATATAATTATTTGGGGATGATAATTCTGCTTGGTACATATATAAAGGAGATCTGAGTATTTTAAGCTGTGTCTAGACTGAGACCAAGTCAGACATGTGGAAATTAAGCCATGTAGTCAATTGTCTGATGTTGGTCAACCTGTTTCCAAACACCAGACAACTGAAAATCCTTTTGACTTTATATCCTGGTATTTGCTTTCTGACTGATGAGAAAGTAAGAAGGCCCAACTAGACCATGATTGGCAAGAAACACTCAGCAAATTTGAGAATCTCTGTTTGTATCTGACTTGGAATGAGAACTGTTTTTCATTACACTCTGTCCCAATTAGCAGTGTCAGCTGATGCTCATGTAGCCAAACCTCAGCTCCTGTTCTGGACACAAAATCTGTGTGGATGGGGCCAGCCCAGGGCGGGAGCAGATCAGGCACTCAACACCTCCTCAGTTCCTTATTCCCATAGCTTCAATTAATAATAGCAAATTAAAAGTACACATTGATTAAAATATGTAGCTCAATGGCAGAAACATCCAATGTTTTATTTAAAAATATTTGTCTGATCAACATCATTAGCCATTAGGGAAATACAAATTAAAACAATGATGAGACACTACTACACACCAATTAGAGCGAGCAAAATAAAAAATACTGACAAAACCAAGTGCTGACAAGGATGCAGAGCAGTTGGAACTCTCACACATTGCTGGTGGGAATGAAAAATGGTGCAGCCACTATGTAAAATAAAACAGGCAGTTTCTGATGCAGTTTCAATGTACATTTATCATTTGACCCAGCAATCCCACTCCTGGATATTTATCCTGGAGAAATAAAAACATGCACCTACACAAGCTCCTATACACTCGTGTTCACAGAAGCTTTATTTATAATCACCAACTGGAAACAACACAAGTGTCCCGCAACTGATGAATGAATAAATAAAATGTGATACACCCGTTCAGTGGAGCACTACTCAACAACAAACACTGATGCACATTAACAACTCTGGATGAATCTCAAAGGCATTCAGCTAAGTGAAACAAACCCATCTCAAAAAATTACAAGCTGCATGATTCCATTTACACAACAGTGCTAGTTGGAAACTGTTATGGACCCCAGAAAAGCCTTGATCCTTTAATCCAATTGTGTTGGGTAGAAACTTTTGACTAACCATTTCCATGGAGATGTGACCCACACAACTGTGGGTGAGACCTTTTGATTAAATTATTTCCATGGAGGTGTGGGTCTTGATTAGTTCACTGGACACTTAATAGAGCTCAAGAACCAGTACAGACACTGATGATTTGAGAGGCAGACAGAAAGTGTTTGGAGATGTCAAGCTAAGAGATCAAGCCCAGAGTTTGCCCCAGAGAAGCTAAGAGAAGGCTCCCAGATGCTTAGAGAGAAACTCCGCAATAGAACCAAGTAGAGAGCTTAGAGAAGCTAAGGCCAGACACATTTTGGAGAAAGCCATTTTGAAATGCAACCCAGGAACAAAGGAAGAGCAGACACCAGCCACGTGCCTTCCCAACCAACAGAGGCGTTCTGGATGCCATTGGCCTTCCTTCGGTGAAGGTATCCTCTTGTTGGTGCCTTAGTTTGGATACTTTTATGGCCTTAGAACTGTAAACTTGTAGCCTAATAAATCCCCTTTGTAAAAGCCAGTCCGTTTCTGGTATTTTGCATAATGGCAGCTCTAGCAACTGGAACAACAACATTCTTGAAAACATGAAAGGATGGTGGCAGAAAATACCTCAGCAGTTGTCAGGGATTAAGGGAGGGGGTGGGATGGAACTATAGAGGAACAGCTTTAGGGAGTTTTGGAGGGTGATGGAAACTGTTCTGATGGTGATGGTGGTGACTACATGAATCTATACATGTATTAAAATTCACAGAACTGTACATCCAAAAAAGTCCACTTTTACTGTATGATCATTTAAAATATATATATAATTAATTTTTAAAAGAGCATTATGTCTGGCATAAGAAAGATTTAAGCAAAAAAAAAAGACGGAAGTCTTAGAAAATGTTTAATGGGATCCCATCTATGTTTTTATAAAATTTCTACGTGTATAAGTTTACATGTGTTCCAAACATAGTCTGCAATACATAGAAAAAAAAAGTCTGGAAAAGTGAAAACTATATTTATTAACATGGTTACCTCTGGGCTAGAAATGCACAGGGAAGAGAGTAAAGGACTTCTTCTTTTTGTCTATACACAATGCTATTGTTTGAGTTTTTTATAATAACCAGGCATTACTCTCATTAAAAAAAAAAAAGAAAAAAATTAAAAAATAAAGAAAAATGGAGAAAATGCACAAGTAGGCACTTACTAATTGTTCAATTTTTTTTCTTAAAGTGGATGTCTGAGAACTCAGGGAATATACTATTTGTCAATTTACTGTGAAACATCTGACATTTTACCAACACTGTAGAAAAGTTATTTAAATCAATTTACTCAGGGGCACTAAGGGCCGTTCATGTGGAAGGGGTTCTTAAACAAGATTAGCGTTAATACAGGACCCAGATCCCGGATCTCTTCTCCTTCCTGGTGACAATTTGTCCTGATCAAGGTCATCTGGAATAAAAGTTAACAGGAAGTCACCTGGAACTGTTTTATAACGGAGAACGGCCGCTCTGGAACAGGCTGAACCCACAGTGCGCCCAACAGGGTCCCTCTCTCCCCTTCTCTCTTTAGACACCGCCTGTGGCTAAGCAACTCCACCCCTCATCACCAGCCCTAAACAGAGTAACTAGAATCTTCTGAATCCCAGGGATGATCTGATTGGCTCTGTTAGGTTCACGTGATCACCCCTCAGCCAATCAGCGTGGCTGGTAGTGGACTCGCCCAATACAAAGGCAGGCGCCCTGGAGCGGGGCCCCGGGGCTGGGAGAGTTCCAAGGGGAGCGGGCGGCAGCGATGGTTTCCCGCCAGGCAGTTTTTCCGAGAGTCACACTGTGCCAGGCCCAAGACAAAGGTTCAGTAAACGCCAGCAAGGCTGGGTGCTGGACTCCGCAGGCGCCTTGGCGTGGGCACGGTTCCTGCCCGCCTGAGAATCTGATTGGGAGGACAAGGTGAATGCATAAGAATGATTAATAGAAGGCTGAATGACAAGAGTGCCAGACGCACTTGCATGTATCCCAAGTCCCCTCTGGGCCAGACACTGCCGAGGTGTTTCCGCTGACCTGTTTTATTTAATCCTCTAAGAATCCCATGAGGTAGCTAATACTAGGTCTGTTTTAACTGGAAGCTCAGTAAGGTTTACTATCCTGCCCATAACCACATAACTGTTAAGTAGAGGAACCTGGATTCAAACAGGTTTGGTGTGAGGGCAAAGCCCATTCTCTTTATGGAGATTCTCTTTATGGTCAGGTCACTATGGTAAACCTCGGGGAGTATCTGGTCCCCTACACACAGCCTAAAACACGTAGAACTGCCCCCTCTCCACCTCCAGGGGTTGAACACAGCAGGCAACAGGATAATTAAAGGAACAAGAACAAAACCCCAAATCTTCCTCAAAGACCAACTAATAATTGGCCAAGAGTGTGTCTGAAAAGTAGAGAAAGCTGTTTCAAAAAATTGACAACAACAAAAATGCTGCAAAGCTCCATGCAGCATACTTATGTTAAATATTAGTGATTCAAAGAAATATGGAACTGGAAGATAGTCAACTCCCTTTTAGGTGAGGAAATGGAGCTCAGAGAGGGCAACTGTTGAGTCCAAGTCACACAGCAAGCAAATTGCAGACATGGGAATGGAATTCAAGTCTGCAGACTGCTCAGTGATCTTTGTGCACCACCAAACTGCTTGGAAGCAGGCAGGGGGCTCCCTTCTTCCAGACCTAAATCTTCTCTGATTAGCCGAAGTTCGGAGTCCTTGCTTGCCTAATAATATCACTTCAGTTTTGACATTTTGCTTAATCACTTCTTGGGGTTGAGTAGGTGCCCAGAAATGTCTGCTGATCTCAAAGATGGCTCCCGGAAAAGATGACATGTTGCATTAACGTAAACTTTTTCCAACAATCTCTTTTGAAAAAAATAAAAAATCCTGACGTGCTATTTATGCGCTGGCATGAACCACGGAACTATTTGGACATACTTCTGTCCACATTGACCCTGCCCCAAACAGGGCAAGATGCCCATCCTTTGGGGCAGGGATGGGAGCCTGTGGTCCCTAGTGGGGGATCTGAAGAATAACGTTAAGTGTCCCATGTGGCCACCCTGTCTGCAGGAAGGCAGCTCGTCTAAGACAGAAGCCTGCTGGCCCTGGGCTTTTACTGGGCTGGTGGGATGGAGGGTCCCCAGGCAGGTCTGGGTGCCCAGCTGAAGCAGAGTTCAGAAGGTGGAACTTCCTGGGGTCCCCACGCTGGGCCGGGGTCCTCTCCTCCCTGGATCCCATCACAGGCATCGGTTCTAAAGTCTGGAATCCAGGGCCCCGAGAGACTGTAAGAAAATGGATAAGCCCAGGCTTAGAAGGCTGGCTCATCCCCCTGAGGACTTCTAAGATATTGCCAATCACACATGCTTCCAAACCCTTCTGGAGGCTCTTTTGTTTCTGGCTGTTGGTTGCCTCCTTATTGAGTAGCCGGCTCCATTTATTTTGTTTTGTTATGTTGCACGTGAATCCTGCCACCGTCATCACCGTCACCACCAGCAGCAGCGACTTCGCCAGCATCTTCATCACCAGTTTCAGCAGCAGCATAGTCGGGAAAGGCACTGGCCTTAGAAGCTGCCAAGACCCGGTGCTGGTCCTGATTCTGTCACTTCCTGACCACATCCTTGAGCAGGACTCATCACCCCATCAGCCTCCTCCCAAGACTGCTAAGGAGGAGGATGCAGAGCCGAGGGAAGCTCAGAGCACCGTGAAAAGTGTCACTGAGGGAAGAACCAGCTCCCTTCTCTGAGACCTCAGTTTCTAGTTCTCTCATGCTGTCCTCTGCTTCTTTAAGGGTCCAGGCAGGACTGTTAGTTCTCTGGTTGGGATTTGTCCAGACGTGGCTGGCCAAAGACCACCCCTGGTGGCCCAGGCTGGTACCCCCTATTCCCTTATCCCCTGCCACCCTCCTTCCCAACTTAGCCACAGGGAAGTTTGGAGAGGGAGAAGCCAGAGTCACAGCTTTTCCACCTGGGTCAGGGCCCATCTGGGGCCCCTGGGGCACCATGCCCAGATCACAGCCCTCAGCCCAGTCCCTGAGCCCTGCTGCCTCCCTCCACCGTGCACTGCAATTCAGCCGACACCCGTGAAGCACCGACTGTGCACACGGCCCTGCCCTGAGCCCCATGTTTGCTGGTACGTGCTGCTCCTCCAGGTCCGAGCCTGGAGTGACCCTACTGCATGGGGATGTGAGGTGGGGGGTGCAGATGCTTCACTGTGCACCCACCCCCACTCCCAGGAGCCTCCAGCTCCTGCCCCACCTGCCCGGGCTCAAAGCACCAACTCAGCCCGCGGATGGCGGTAATAGACTGGGGAGCCCTAGTCCCCTAGACCGTACTAGAGCTTTATTCCCTGACACACTCCCTCTCTGGCCAGCTCTAGTTGATCTTCTGTAAGAGAATCTACTTGTGTTAACTCCTAACAAGGGCACTAACTTCTGAATGTTTATTTGGTAATTTTAATTGAAAAACAAAACCACCCAAAGATAAGTAATTAAAATCTCCCTGCCTGGATTTATGGGATTAAGACTTGGAGATGAAGCTCTTCCTCCTCCTCTCTTTTGGTTTTCCCCCAAATGTTGGCACTGGCCCTGTTCCTATCCAGATCACAACCCTGCAGCCTTGGGGATGAGCTCCCTCATTCATTTATTCACTCACTTCACTCATTCATTCATTCTGGCAACAGGCCCCTGCTCACTGTGTGCCCAGTGAGATGCCAGGCCCTCTGGGGGCAGCGGTCAACCCACAGACGTGGCCCCTGCTGTTCCAGGAGTTCCCGGCTAGGCTTTGGGACCCATGGCCTGCCCAGAATCCAGGACCTCGGCTGGGAGAGCTGGGTGAGGCCTTCCAGCTCATCAGCCTGACCCCTCCTTTTACAGGGGTAACAAATGGGGGTGCCCCCTGCCTTGTGCACCCCATGGCTGAAGGCCAGTACCCCTGCCACTCTCGTCCCACCCCACAGTGTTCAGGGCCACATCGAGGCCTCCACTCAGGGTCCTTTTCCCTCACCCCATGGGCACACACACCCCATTTCCCACCTCCCACCCCCTACCCAAAAGCAGCTTCTCTACAGTCCTGGCTGAAATGGTCAGCATCTCCCCTGCAGCCAGGTGTAAGTTCAGCACAGTCAGCTCTCCTCCCTGAGCCGGGAGCCCTCTCCGCCTGTCTTGAGCAGACACACACAGCCCGGAACAGATTTTGTGACAGGAGCATCCACAGCTTGTCCACTTGGTTTCCCATCAGCTACATCAGGGCCCGGGGCGTCCAGCTTGGCCTTTCTGTGGGAAAGAGGAAGATGTGGATTTAGTTCCTGTTCTGTCCTATCTGTGGAAACCTAGCTGGGCCTTAGTTTCTTCATCTGTAAAATGGGGATACTAAGAGTTACCTAGTTCATAGGGTGGTGTGAGCAGTAAATGACATAGCACCTGGAAAGGGCTCAGCCCATGCCCGGCACATGCCAAACTCTCAGGTAACATGAGTTCTTTTCTCTGCCTCCTGTACATATCCCACAGGCCCTTTATGCAGTAGGCGCTCAGTATTCGTCGTTGGGTGAGGATAGAGACTGCACAAGCCACACAGGCTGTCGGAAAAGCATTTGGCAGGCTTCTGGCAGATCCCAGAGGGTGCTCACCTCTGTCTCTTGGTTTCCCAGCTTCCCTCAGAGCACCCTGCTCCTCAGCTGGCTGCCCTCTCCTGAGATGCTTCCAGCCCACCTGAGCACCTGTGATGGAGAATGCGAGCACAGGTGGGGTCAGCTTGGTTGGGCAAAATGCCAGGAGCTGGGGGCTTGGGGGGAGGGGGTGTTCTTTGGGGCAGGACTGTCCCACACCCCCAACCCTCCCCAGCTTCTCACCACCACCACCACCCCCAGCCCTCTCCTGACCCTTTGCTCCTGTCCCTCCCCTGCATCCCAATCAATGAATGGCTTTCCCCTCTAACCCTTTGTGGTCAGAAGTGGGCTGAATATTATTCCTTAAATCTGAAAGGCATCCCAGTGAAGGGGCACAGGAACTAAAGCTCAGAAGCAGCAAAGCCCAGGTGGGTTCATCCCAAAGACAGAGAGGGGCAGGTTGTGGCTAGTGGTTAGAGGCCCGGGCTGCTGGCAACGGGGGCTTGTGTCCTGGAGACGGGGTAATGGGGGGCCACAGAAGGAAAGAGAGGTCCAGGGTCAAGGTGGGATCTCTGGGTGCTCTCTCTGATGCAAGGAGCCAGGCAAGTTAGAGGAGAGAAATGAGAGGATGAGAAGGGTAAGTGGGAGCTACTGCAGAAGTTTGAGTGGGAGAAAACTGGGGTCTGGCAAAGGGCGATGGCTGTAGATGCAGAGAAAGAGGGAGGTATTAGAAAAGTTATAAAATGAAGCCCCAGAATTAAGGTAGACTCAAAGCCACAGTGACCAGGCACTTGGGGGTTTAGGGGTCAGGATGGGGAGGTGATTTGGAGAAAGGAGGAGGGAGGAAGTTGTGCTGGCTCCCACTTATATCCTCCAAGCAATATCATTTCTATAGTGTCTGAATTTTCTCCTGTGAGCACATATGACTTTTATGAGCTGGAAAACTACTCACAAAAGCCATTTCTATTAAAGAAAAAAAGGACCCACACCTCCCCACCGCACCCCACCCCTGCCTTCTTCCACATTATGTATATTAGGTGCAGAAGGCCTGATCTTTAAAAGAAAATGCCCATGGGATTATGAAAGAAAAAGACAACATGAAAAATCTGTCCTATCCAGTTTATACCTAAAACGTAAGTGTGTGGAAGCGATGGAAAGCAGAGCTGGGGAGAGCGGAGCTCCACCTTCCCCATGCTCGATCCCCTGGTAGGTCAGGGGGTCACTAGATGGCCAGCCCTGCTCTGCTGCCCTGAATGGAGGGAGGCCATGAAGCTGTGATCCACGGCCTGAGCCCTAAGCCCCAGCTGTGGCTGGCTGGGTGTGAGCTGGGCCTGCAACCAACAACCCAGTTCCGGAGCTGCTTGGCCTGACAAAGTGGCCAGAGAGGGTGGGCAGAGGCCAGTCCCGACCCACCCAGGCCCTCCCTCTTCTTCAGCATCGGGGGGCCTCCAGGGGAGGGGGACACACCCACATCAGTGCAGTGCGATAAACACTGAGGCCAGGGCCACAGGAGACTGTGGGAGCAAAGAGCAGGAATGGACCCCAGCCCAGGGGCTAGCAGGAGGGCTTCCTAGAGGAGGAGATCCCTCAGAGGACAAGCAGAAGGGAAGTGACAAGTGTGGGCTTTCCAGGCAATAGTGAATTCTTCAGAACAGAGGCACTGAGGGATATGCATGTATGGCATGACACAGAAAAATGAAAATGTCAGTGGTTTGGATTGACAGGTGCACGGGTATGTGAGGGTGGGGGTGAGGATTAGCAGGGCCAGGTCACAGGGACCAGCTTTCACCTGGTAGGTAATAGGGAGCCCTGGATGAATTTTTTGCATCTCGGAGAGTTCACTGGTCACAGTTCTGAGCAGGTTTCTTAGCCACTGTATCAGCACCTGCCAGGACCTTGTACAGGATTGAGATGAGTTGGTGGTATTAGTTTCCTATTGTTGCTGTAACAAATGACCACAAACTTAGAGACTTAAAACAACAGAAATCTATTCTCTGACAGTTCTGGAGGCCAAACATCCAAACTGAAATCTAAAATCAAGGTGTTGGCAGGACAGGTTTCTTCTTGAGGCTCCAGGGGAGAATCCGTTCCATGCCTCTTTTAGCTTCTGGTCGCTGCAGACATTCCTTGGCTCGTGGCTGCATCACTGCAATCTCTACCTCTTTGGCCACACTGCCTCCCCCTCTGTCATACCTCCCTCTGCCCCCTGTTATAAGGACCCCTCTGATTACATCAGGCCCACCCAGATATTCCAGGGCAACCTCCCCATCTCGAGATCCTTAACTTAATTGCATCTGTAAAGTCCCTTTGGCCATATAAGGTCACACTCAGGTTCCGGGGATCAGGACATGGACATCTTTGGCAGTCATTATTCAGCCGACCACCAGGTATTGCCAGCTGAGCACCAGGCTCTGAGATTTGGTGGCAACCAGGACAAGCGCAGTGCCTGCCTCCTGGGGTCCCTGAGCTAAGTCAGGGTCCTGGGTCTGTCTGTGGGTATGTGTATGGGGGCAGGGAGAGATGGGGGTGTCCACAACCACCATCATATGTCTCTTTGGGCATCTGGGGTGATGGAATCCCATTTTTATAAACCAGACAGTAGGGGCTGTGAGTGCAAATAAGGGAGTGGGAGGCAGGTTGGAGACCCATGGACATTGACATTGACCAATTAGAAGAGATACAGAGCTGGAGCAGGGTCTTTAAGGGCCCCAACTGTGCCAGGGGTTAACCCTTTGGTTGCTGCAGCATAGGAAGGTGGGGGAGGGGGCAAGGGAAGAGGCCAAGGCAGGTGTGGTAGCTGAGGACAGTGGCTAGTCAATAACCAATATGGAAATATTTAAATATTTCAGCATTTGAATAAAATATGTAAATATTGCAACTATCAGTTTATCCCTGCCGGGGTCTACCAGCTGGTCCTCAGTTCTGTTTTGAACCTGTTGGAATTGGGGCAGCAGTGGAACCATTGAGCAGAGCTAGGCAGAGTCTGGGCACAGAAGTTTCTAGCTCTGGGGGTGGGAGGGGGCTCGATGGAGAGGTCAGCCTCCCACGCACACACCAACCGTCCTAATACCTGGAAGAGTGCGTCATTGAAACTGGCTCTTCTTCTTAGGCATTGATGGAGTGTGAACGATTTCATCGCCTTGCTTTTCTTCCCCTTAACTTTCCCCTAAGCATTTCTGTATTTTTCTTAAAAGCCCTTTTATCACAGAATAAAGAGTCCCCGTCATCTAACTGCGTTTCCAGCAGCCAGCTCTCCAGGCTTCAGATCTGTCTGCTCCTGAACTGGGCTCCTTTGTCTTCCCACAGTGATTCTTGGGGTGGGAGGGGACCTCAAGTCCCAGGCCCCCAGCCCCTCTGAGGGGGGCGGAGGATCAGTGTAGCATCTCCCATTCCAACACAGAGCTGAGCACTCAGTAGGTGTTGAAGATCAGGGGGAAAGAAGGAAATGGAAATTCCAGACTGTTTGATGCCCCCTGAAAGGAGTGACAGAAACATCGAGCTTCCTAAGCTAAGTAAGTAAAAGGGGAAGATTCCACACACTTTGTTGCTGGGTAAACTAAGTCCCAGAGCTGTGGACATGACCGAATACCTATAGAGTATTTATAATTGGGTTTGAATTTCTGGTCCCATTTGTAAGTCCTGTTCTGGTCGCTTCCTCCATGACTTCATTCTCAAGTCTGCTCAGCCTGTCTCATGCAAGTCAGCCTGCCGGAGCCCAAGC
>PVKY010013372.1:0-11063 GCA_004027775.1 Bradypus variegatus | reverse complement strand
AGGCCACTCCGGCTGGGTCCCGGGGAGGCGGGGGTGGGGTGGTGGGAGGTCTGCAGAGCCGGGATACCCTGGGGCCCCGTCGCCCCCCCCCCACGCGCGCGTGGGCTCCCTTGTTTCCTGACCCTAAACGGAAGCCCACCAGGGTCTCTGCGTGTAACTCGCCCACTCCCGGCGCAGCGCACAGCAAGCACATCAGGAGTCGTCGGTTACCGAGACCCGAATGAACACACTTGGATTTGGGGTTCCCGAGTCGGCTGCTCTCAGGCCCTACTCCGGGCTCTCTCCCTCAGTCACTACCAATTCCCAGAATGCCGGGAGCCCCACTCCCTGCCAAATTCCAGCTCTCCCCGGGGGGTGAGATCCAGCAGGCCCGAGTGAGCCCCGCGCTTGTAAGGCCTAATCGGGTCGCACGCGCCGACTGTCTTCACCCGACTGCTCCCCACGCCCTGCCCAGCCCTGCGAGTGCCCCGCGCTGCGGGTCGCGCCGGCACAGTGCCCCTTGGCGGCAAAAGCAGAGTGGACACCTGATCCGCCAGGCTCTGGGCGGAGCCCGCGCCCGCGCTCCCCGCGCCCTTCCTGGGCCTCTGCTGCACCCTCAGCTCGGACATCGGCGACCAGCTTTGTGCCCAGAAAGCCGAGGGGTGCTCAGAGCTTTCCATGACGGGCCGGGCCGCCCCGAGGCTCCAATTCTCGCTGCATCCTCCAGCAGCAGGCCTGACGTCCCGGAGTAGAGACCACCCAGGCCGGATACCCCCCCACACCCCTCCCCTCCTCTCTGCAGAGCTTCAGTTCTGCTAGGCCACTCTGAAGCAAGCGCTGCGGTTGAGATAGGAAAAAACAAAACAAACCCACCCAAGTTCAAGGGTGGGGAAGACCTGTATATCCCCATTTTTAAAAAGAGCTTCCCCTCACTCCCAACCACCACAAACACAAATATGAACAGAACAGCAAATAGCCACAGCCTTCTCAGCTGAAGGGGCCTTCTCGCCCTCAAAAGCTGTGCCCAGGCAGACATGACAGGGAGAGCTGGCTGGTTGCAGCCAGAAGCCAGAAAACCCAGCTGACAATGCTTCAAGAACCCAGCCAGCAGGGAAACATGCATTGTCCAACCTGCCCCCAAGGGAGTGCTAGCCACGTGCAGTGCACCAAGCCGAGCACCTGCTCCTGTTACCTGGTTTTTACAGATAAGGAGACTGGGGCTGAGAGAGGTTAATCAATTTGCCCACAGCCACATAGTAAGGGAATTGGAATCTCAGCTCAGGCATTTGAGTCTGGAGTCCCGTCTTAACTAGCAATGCTGTCCTGAGGGATATGTGGAATTTTGGGGTTTCAGTCCAGAGGCTGAACATGCCTGCAGGATGTGTTGTATGCTTTTTAGTGGGCTAGTCTGCTGGTGGGGACCTTAAAGCAGCTCCTGATTCTGGAGGAAAATATCATTGTGCAATTCTATGGGATGTAGAGATAAAGGAGTGGACCCTAGAATATACCCCAGAACTTACTGGATTTGGAAAACATTTTATGGAAAATTTC
The DNA here is from genome assembly GCA_004027775.1 of Bradypus variegatus. NCBI lineage: Eukaryota > Metazoa > Chordata > Mammalia > Pilosa > Bradypodidae > Bradypus > Bradypus variegatus. Next base: position 9,533 of record PVKY010013372.1, on the reverse strand, counting down.
AGACATACACAAGAGATCAGAGAATAGGATAATGAAACCCAAGGTACCAACCACCAGCCTCCAGGTAATGAACTCAAGACCAACATCAAGGGTTTCAAATAGCTCAAGGGAGAAACTGGAGGCTGGGACATTATTATGAGCTCAGCTTTTTATCCAAGCAGGGATCAACTCATAAATGAGTGTTAGGTGTAGTGGAAGCCTGCATCAGTGGGAATGAGTAAGGGTCTGGGGGTTTGGACACCAGGTACTCCAAGGACCCACCCAGGCTTGACAATCTTCTTGAGATCATCTTGGGACAAGGTTGGTCCTTCTCCCTTGTGCATAGGCACAGAGCCAGGCACGTGGGGTCAGTGGTGCCCGCTGAATGAATGTTTGATGAGACCCATCCCATCACATGGCCTTTGCACAGGCTCTTCACTCTGCCTGGACATTGCGGTTCCCTCTTTTCCTAATTAACTCCTACCCTCTCTGAATGGGTCTGCTCCCCCAGTCTGTCATATGCTCTCAGAGGGTCGTGTACCTTCTCTTCCAAGGGCTTATCACTATTAAGACTTGACATTTATTTGTATGCTTATCAGATTGTCTTTCTTTTGCTGTTAGCTCCATGAAGGCAGGGGTTTTGACTGTTTTCTCCCTGTTGTCTCCTCAGCAGCTAATACAGGGGATAATAGTTGAATGGCTTTTTTTCGCAGCCAGATTCAGAAACTAGTTTAACCCTAACCCTGGACCTAATTGGTAGTCATAGTTGATAAATTCACCCATGCACTATTCCAGTATATTGTGGAGGGAAATAGCCTCCAAATGCATTCCAGACACAGACCAAGTTAGGATGCTTGAATTATGCAGATTGTTAAATAAATGTAAAACACAAAAAAAGAAGCTAGAGCAAAGAGCTAGGGTAGGTTAACACATAAAAGACAAGGTGTGAGAGAGGGGAGGATCTCTGCCTGGATCCAGGACTGTGCAATGACCTCTCTCTTTCTCTCTCTCTTTCTTTCTCTTGCTCTTTCTCCCCTTTCTCCAATACTAACCTTCCCCACTAATGATGTGGTTACAAGGATGACAATTGAGGGTGAATAAAGGAGCCCAACAGACAGACGGTGTCTGAGTCAACGATAAACACTTGCGATATTTGAGAACCTCAGGGGCAAATTAGCCTCGTCCCAGCAGGAGCCCATCCATTAGCCTGCTGAAGAGCAATGGGTTTATTTGTGTTTCTTGGACAGAGCATATTTAGGGCCAGAATGGGTCCATACTGGGAGTCACCAATGGGTGGCTGATTTAGGGTATAACAGCTTGTCAGCCATGAGGTGGCATGATCTTACCTTGATCTTACCTTACAACTCAGTCTTTTTTCTTTTTATCTCTTTACCAAGTTGCCCAGGTTACTGACTTATTCACTATCCATGTGAATTTTGCCTGTGTCTCACAAGCTATTTGTAACTCATCATTTGAATGTTACACACCCTATGATTATGATTTTTGTTTATCTCTCAGAATCTACTGACTTGCTGTTTACACTTCTACATTCCTTATGAATTTCATCCATCCAATTTGTTTTTCTTGTCTTGCATAGTAGGATTGAATATTCTCAAATAATTCAGCACACATGTCACACTACACATTAATCAAATGCCTACTATGTGCAAGCAGCATGCTAGACAATGGGGAGCCAACAGTGTCCCTCTGCAGCCTCCCACTTAGTGGAAAGACACAATCAGATAATCCCCACAACCAGGTGAAATGGCCCACTATGATCAGCACTCGGAAGGAGGGGTGACTGCTACCCCAAGAATATGGGGTGGGCAGTCAGGGAGAGCTTCTCTGAGGAAGTGGCATTTGAGCTGAGATATGAAAGGAGAGCTTCATAGCCCTGGGGTTTCAAAAATTCCTAATAAATAAATATCAAAGTGAAGTGCTTCCCTCCCCCCTCCCCCCATCCCAGTTCTGAGTCACATTTAGCCCATTTAGCCTATTTTCCATCTGAATTTCCCAGGGCACACTAACTTGTTCTAGTACCCCAAACGCGCAAATGTTATGTTTTACACAACAATAAAAGTGAGACACACCTATTGGCAGGGGACACTGCAGAACAGTGTTTAGGCTTATAAATGGTTCTAACTGGGAGCAACAGCCTATAATTAGAATTTAACAATCCAAGAGAGGAGTAATATGTACCCTGCAGGAGAGATTGGAGTCTTTTTCTTTAGTTCTGCAGGTTTGGTGGGTAGATTGGCCCCCGACTTGCCTCCTACAATAACTGTCCTACTGAGGTAAACATGTCACAAACAAGAACAATGAGATCACCAATAATATAACACTAATACTATAAACAAAAGAAATGCCACCTTCGGCTCTGGCGGAATGAAAAACACAATGTGGACCAACTCACAGAGCTATTTAAAAAACAAATTACTCACGGCCAAAGCTGCTTAGCTCTCCAAGCGCAATTTTCCGGGAACTTCAGTTCGAGTAGAAGTTTTCCCTGTGATGTACCCTCCTCTGCTGCTTTCTGGGTGGTGCTTACAGAACTGAGGCCTCAGGCACAGTAGTCAGTGCCCCACACGGACCCCACCCCGGCATGTTCCCCATTTGTTCTTATTTTCTCCCAAATGGAGACATTTCTAGCATCCAGGGTTCCTGTAAATGGAGAATCTGTTTTCCTGAAACAGGCTTTGCCCCAGTGCCCAAACCCTCCGCTCACAGGCTGTGCTCCCTTGAGAAGGCCATTTCCCTTATTTTCTTGAGAACTGTGTCAAGGGATAACAGAATGCTAGAGTTGCAGTGGATTTTTAGAGGTTTCTTTGTTTATCCCCTTCATTTTGTTTGTGGGGGAAACAGGCTCCCCGTGCAGGCTACAAGACCTCTGTAAGGACAGAAAGGGCCTTGCTGTGAAGAAAGCTCAACATATCCTTCTACAAGTAAATAAAGTAAATAAAGGAGACAGACCTGGAAATAAGGGTGAGTTCCAATGCCCACCAGAAAGCAGCAGGCATCTTGCTTGGAGCCCAAGATGTGGATGATCAAACTCGTCTGACCAAGGAGTGAGTAGCCAGAACCCACGATCAGCTTGCATGTGGCTGACAAAAGGGAGAGAGGCAAGGACAAAGCCTGCTGTCTAGAAATGGAGTGAATGTGTTTCAAACAAGGTGACTGCTGTTTGTGTTGGAAGAGATGCTACATTGGAGAGGCCTCTTAAAGTCAATGCAAACTGGCTCAAGCAAATAAGGGCCTTTATTGGGACATGTAGCAGAAGAGTCCAGGAGAATACTGATTTCGGACATAGCTGTATCCAGAGACTAATGATATCATCATCTAATCACTCTCTCTATCGCTCATGTCCTCATGGTGACAAGATTGCTGCCAGGTGACCTGGGCCTTCATCATCCCAGATTCAATTACTATGAAAGAGAGCACAAGTCTTTAAACCATCACAGTGGGGGCTCAGTGCTTCTGACTGGGTCCTGTGCTCATTCATGCCTCAATTGTCACTGTGGCCAAGGGAAAGTAATGCTCAAATGGTCAGGTATGAATTGCATGTCCACACCTGATGCAGGGGTCAAACACGTAAACTGAATGTTAGGAAGAACGGTTCCTCTGAGGAAAATTGAGGTATCAGTAGAAAGGGGACCAGGTACTAGATGGCAAAAGGAAGATGTCCACCAGAGATATGAAACTGGACAGAGGGCATGACGTAGAACCTCAGCCATCCGGGGGTCTCTTGACTCTAGTCTAAAGCAGCCACCCGAGATCCCCGAGGTGCAGACACAGCCACTTGATCAATATGAAGTGTCTGGAATTAGGTTATCTCTTTGCTGAACTCTGCTTGTGAAATCATTAGCTTGATCTTCAGACTATTGACTCTGTACATCTGGAATCTGGTTCCCACTTCACCACGGACTTCAGGATGCTGGCAAGCCTGTTTTTTCATCTCACAATGGGGACAATACAGTGCAAGTGAAAACTTTTTGTAAAATGTAAATACCATGCAGAGCACATGAGGACTGTGCAGAAGCTGGGGAAGGCAGGGCCCAGGGGTTCAAGGTCAGTGACAGCAAGGTCTAGGCTGTTTCGAATAACACGCTAGCTGATGTGTGGGTGAAAACCACAGTTGAAGGGGTCTGGTCATCTGTGAATCAAACCTGTGCACCGCCTCTTTGCATTTCCTTATACAGATCCAACGTGTGCACTGCCTCAGACAAGGAGAGTCTGAGTTGTTGCCCAGGCATGAGAAGAAAAGGAACCCAAATGGCCTCCTCATTTGTGGAATTATGAACTGAGACACCCCAGAGACTGTCATTCATCTATCCCATGTGTGAGTCATGAAATCATACGAGGCCTTGGGGAAGGCTCTGAGATGTGGATGGGAGCAACTCCTGTTGGTCCTGTCTGCTGGCTTGCAAGGTGCTGCTGGGGAACACCTGGTAGGTGGCTGTGGCTCCTGGAGAAATGGCTGCAGTCAGCTCTGGGCCTTCCAGGAGAAGCCCAGGGGACACCTGTCCTCTGAAACCTTTCCAGGAGTCGCCAGGAGCAGCTGCCATTACTGAGCAGGCAGCATTCCTCCAATACCTCGCTCCTCTGATGCTTGTCCCAGCCTGTTCCCTGGGTGTAGAAATAGTGCCTCTGGCCAAGTTGATGAGTGCACTTCCTGAGGACTGGCTAGCCTCCTGCAAATCTGGAGCCCAAGTCTGAACTGATCTGTGCTGAACTCTGAACCCTGCAAGTCAGGGCCAGTGTCCTCTACTCCCCCATTGGGTCAGGCACTTAGTTCTGCCTGAAAAGCAAAGGCCCATAGGCCCAAGAGAGCACCCTCTTTACAGCTCTGTCTCCAAAGGCATCAAAAAGGAAATTTCTGCAAGAGCAAAATAATCCTGAGAAGGAGGAATCTTGTGTGCTATCCTTACATGACAAGAAGGTGAGTGAATGCCAATTAGAATAAGTGAATTCCAACTATTCTAATCTATAGGCCATCTCAGGTGGGATTTGTGATGCTTTGGGATATGGCTGCTCTATCTCCTCCCAGGAGAATCTTGTCAGCTGCAGAACATCACACTGCCTGCATCCTCAGCCCAAACTGAGATAAGGTTCTGCAGTATTAAAGCGGCACATGGCATCCAGTAGCTGGAGGTAATTCTTACTTTAACTCCAATGCTTGTCTAACATGCTCTGTCACATCTGTGTGTTTACATTTCCACAGGTAGCTTGGATGAGAGGAGGGAAATGGAAGGGTGGGACTGGAACTCCTTTTCCCTTTGGAGGGGACAGTCTTGGTTTAGTTCTGGTTGGAACAGCAGATGGTGAAGCTGTGCAGCAGCCCCTGTGAATCCTGGCAGGGGAAGGAGGGAGAATGCTGGGATTTGGTCTTCTGGTAAGTGCACTGAATGCAGAGGACAAAGGCAGGGTGTCTGCTTGAGGGACGGTTCAAATTTGAAATATTCAAGGGAAACTCATGCTGGAGGGCAGCTATTTTGTAAATCTGTAAAACCAGCATCATTCTACCATTTGCACTTTTCACAAAGTAGAAATGAAGTTAAAATGTTAAGAGTTTTTAACTGGTCTTGGACTTGCTGGAAGCAGACAGCAGCATTTTTTCCATCTTCTTGGTAAGCCTGGAGGTAGCAAAATCCAGACATTCCTCGAGCGCCCTCTGGTGGTCGTTACCAAAAGGGATCCGGTCCTTTGGATTTTGCAGAGGGTGGGACACAGAGGCCACCTGGGTGTTCAGTAAGAAGAAGCTCTAGGAAAGATCCTCCACACTTTCAGTGATAGGCAAAGCGTCAGTTGTCCCCCTCTGGCAAGGTGGCCATCTGCTCCAACTCGGGAGAGTTGGGATTCGTCCAGATGTCTGGCTCTGCTGATGGTCATCTTTGTCATAGGGAGTATTTGTGCAGATGTCTTGGAAAACTGCTCTGTGCTGCCCCAACCCTTGCATCCTGGTTCCTAGACTGGTCTCAGTTCCCCAACCAGACTGGCAGCTGTTGGAGCACCGGGATGGCGTCTTAGTCAGTTTTGAAGGATCTCCCTTCCCTCCAGCATCTCGTAGGGGGCTTCCTGGATGAACTCTAGATCGCCGCCGTTCACACGGTCTCCAGCGCGCCTCCGAGGCTGATGCACGGTGACCGACCGCATCAGCCGCTTGGCCTGACGCGCGCTGTGTGCGTCCTCATAGGTCTTGACAGGTGGCGGCGGCTTTGACAGCTTGTCAGCCCCGCGTGGACCCTTGTTCGCCTTCGCTGTTCTCGGAACGCCAGCTCTGATTCCCAGTGCAGGGCTTTTCTGCTAATGCTTCTGGCTTGGGAAGTGGAGCTGGGGGCGGCTGGGGTGAGAGTTTGAAGACATTATTCGCGGCAGAAGGGAGATCTGCCGGAGGAGTGCATAGACTTCACTTGCGCTGAACACTCAAGAAAAACTCAAGAGAGCAGGAGGCTCAGGCGCAAATCACACCAGGCTTGAAAACATACAAGGCCCTGCTCTGTGACTTAGGCCGGGTCACTGACCTCTCTGAACCAGGTTTCAGTATTTGTAAAATAAGGGGTCTGGAAATGATGTTTTCTAAAGATCCTTTTACAGATCCAATATTCTCTTTGTTATATGTATTTTTTTTTTAATGGCTATTGATGTAAGTGGCCCGGGGATCTTTTGGTGAAAACTCCAGAATTTGCAAACTCAGTATTTTCTACTCTACCTCTGCTGCTGGGGAGGTCCTCTCCTGGACACCACTGCCCCCTGGTGGCAGCTAGCCTAGTTTTGCAGGGTGATGAAGGATTCAGTAGCTGCCGGTGTTCAGGCCTTGTAAACTCAGATTTATAAAGGGGATGGCTAATATCCCCAAAGCCTTACCCATCCCTGGAATCAACACTTGCTTCTAACTAGATCAGCTTCCTTAGCCACTCGATTCCTTAATACCTTGCCTCAACCTGCAAGACACCAGTTATTCAGAAACAGTCTTTAAGTGAATTGGCAGCTGGATTGATTGCCTAAATCCACTCACAAATTAACTCACTAATTAAATTTGCAAGTTTCTGGGAGCTGGTCTGCTCCTACTCTAGAGTGGATTTATCAAGGGGGAAAATGGCACGCAGCCCAGGTTTGTGTGCACAGAATCTTCAGAGTGACATGTCATCAGATGAGGAAGACAATATGTTTCCTGATCTAACAATTTCCAGCATTTCCTTATTTACTCTTCCGAATCTGCCACTGGTTTGCAGCCAGCTGATATGGCTTTGTTTCAGGCTGGGGTTCCAGCCTGCTCCACGTGTCTGGGACCAACAGTTCCCAGGGAATTCTCTTTTCATGGTGCCTAACAAAAGCACAGGAGGCCAAACCAATCCATGCAAACACATTAAAAGCCTCTTCTCACATCCTATCTGCTAACATATCATTGGTCAAAGTAAGTTGCATGGCCAAACCCAACTTTAGCAGGGTGGGGATGTCATATTTGCCGGCTCTGTTGGGTGGCACTGCAGATTCACTGGCAGTGGGTGAGGCTGAAACACTGTATTTCATAGAGGGAATGAAGAACTGGGAACAACCATCTTCCACAGGACCCACCATCCCCAAGGAAGTGTGCTACCACTCTGTAAAGGGCTAGGAATATTTTAAATAATTTGTCTTTTCGATGTCATATTTACATTTTGTCAAAGACATGCATGATCTCAATGCCAAAGAATGGGGTGTTTTTAGTTAGAGTACCCCCAGACTCTAGTGCTCAGGCAGCCAGGCAGGCTGCCTGTGGGAAATCCCTCTGGGGGAAGCTGGGCTTGGACTGGGCCGGAAACCTTCAGGTTCCTTTAACTCAGACCTCTTAAGGAATGAGAATCAATAAATAGCATAAATTATTCACCACAAGGAAGATTCTCAGAAATGGACAAGAGGCTGGAGAGATCACAGCAGAGTATGCTTTCTTTTCCGTGTTTAGACCTCTGCTCACCTTCTGAATGGCTGGGCTGCTATTAAATATTCAGATTTCAGGAAGAATGAATCTAAACTGTGCAGATTTCAGCGTGACTCTGTGTCCCTTTTCAGATGTGATTAACAGGTGTACGGGAGCCTCTTCTGCAGAGGCCTGGGTGAGTGGGCATATAGTCTTGCTCAGGGTCTCTTGCCGTGGAAGGAGTAGCAGGCTGCCTCTGGGGTGTGAGCTCAGGGCTGTTGAAAGGGCCTGCCCCCTACTCACAAAGGTATTTTCTACTGATCGGCGGGCACACCAGAAATTCCATCTCTGAAAACCATTCTGATGGCTTTGCTTGTCCAGAAGGCCCCTTTCAGAATATAGAAACTCAAGAGTATAGTAAGTGTATGCATCTTCATCCACAAGGTAAATGCTTTAAAAATATATTTTATTGATTCTTTCTTTTGAAAAAAATTCAGTACATTGCAGCAATATATAACATTAGAAAATAAAAAATAATAAAAAAAGAATGCCTAGAATTCTAGCCCATCAGAGATATTCACTAGTAATGGTGTGGTGGATCCTCCAGATTTTTCTCTATGCTGATACTGTCATCTATCAACCATCCTACTTGAGCTATCGGCAGCATCTGACAGGGTTGACTACTCTGGGTTGTCCTGATTTTCCACCTACCTAGGCTGCCCCACTTCAGTGGCTTCTGCAGGTTTCTCCTCTGCCTGAGCCCTGTATGTTGGAGTTTCTTGGGGCTCGGGCAGGGACCCTTTTCTCTGTCCATTCTATACTCAACGGAAATCTTGTTCACTCCCTTACCATCCTCATGACGAGAACTGCCAGCCTCAGTCTCGCCTCAGACACCCAACTGCTGCTCCCACATTTTCACTTGCATGTCTGTCTCAGTCTGCCAGGTCTGCTGTGACAAATACCACACGTTGGTTGGCTTAAACAAGAATTTACTGGATCACAGTTTTAAAGGCTAGAAGTCCAAAATCAAGATGTCAGCGAGGCTTTAATTTCTCCTGGAGTGGGCAGTGTTCTGGGGATGACTGGCCTCCATCATGTGGCACTGTCGTTGGTCTCCTATGGCTTTCTCTGACTTCTCTGTATTCTGACTTCTCTGACTGGGTCCAAATATCCTCTTTTCATGTGGCCTGTAGTTGTGTGGACTAGGACATCACATCAACCAAGTATTTCATCAGTATTTTTGGGTGCCTACTCTGTGCTAAGCACCAAGGTGTGGAGGCTATAGCAGTGAATAGGCAGAGTCCCTGCCCCCAAGGAGCTCACATTCTAATGAGGAGGAGGAAATGAAGACATAATCAGATACTGTTGGGTATCAAATGTGGTAGAATGTGGCTGGTTGGGGAGTTAGGAGGAGAAGTGGGGAAGCTGCTTTTGTGAGGCTTGTCGGGAAAAGGCCTCTCTGAGGAGGTGGTATTTGAGCTGTCCCCTGCATGAGAAGGAGGTGACCATACAAAGATCTGGGATAAGAGCTTTTGAAGCAGACAGAATAGAAAATGCAAAAGCCCAGAGATGGGGATGAGCTGGGCAGGGATTCCTAATGTCCTAAGAGAACTCCCTACCTTCTCTTTTGTCCTGCACCCTTCCTCCCAAACCCAATTGC
>PVKY010013371.1:0-11056 GCA_004027775.1 Bradypus variegatus | reverse complement strand
CACACTGCTCCAGAGGACAGAAAACTTACCATCAAATGTAAGTTAAGGTCATTCAGACCTTGGAAAACCACTTATTGAACACCTATCGGGCCAGGAGCCGTGCCACGTTAGGGCTACAGACCCATTACACATGGCCCTGAACTCAAGCACAGCCCAGCTGGAAAGCCAAACATGTAAATACATGACTACATTAAGAGAAGCAAGAGAAAATATGATGCAACACAAAGGTAAAAGCAACCAATGTTCGGAAGATCAAGAAAAGCATCATAAAGCAGAAGACCAACGAAATGGAACTTGCAGAAGTAGGAGCTCACCAGAAGGCAAGTAAGGTAATTAAAGAAGAAGGAACCACAAGTCCAATGGCAAAGAAGCATGAGGGAGTATGGTGGGTTCAGGGAATTAATTATAAAAGCAAAGAATTATAGTCAATGAACACTTTCTATGTTCCAGGAACTGTACCATGAGTTTAATATGCTTCATCTCACCACATCATATTATGAGGTGGATATAATTACATCCATTATTCAAATAAGGAAATTAAGGTTTAGCATGTTAAAAAAAAAAAAAGAAAAAAAAACAGTCCAAGGTTTCACAGCTAGTAAATGGCCTGAGCTCTCAAACACTTTGACGTGACCACAGTGCAAAGAACGGTGGGAAAAGTGGTGGGAGAGAGAAACAGAATGGAAGCAAGGAGCAGATTATAAAGGACTTGGAAGGACTTGAGATTGTGTCCTTTGCACGATGATAAGCCATCAAAGGATTTCACCATGGAGACTGGCATGGTCAAACATGTATTTTAGAAAGATGATTCTGATAGCTATTAAGAACCAATTAGAGAAGGGCAAAAACAGAGGCAAAGAGAAAAGTAAGGAGTTATCATAAAAATATAGGCAAGAAATTATGAACTAAATCAGTGGCTGGGAGAATGGAAAGGAAGGGCCAGATTCTAGGGATATTAGGAAGCAGAATAACAAGACTTGATATATGTAGCAAAGTAAGGGGAGGGAGGAGAAAAATCAGAGCATTTCCACTAGTATATTGTGATTATCTGTTCACCTCTATGCTTTGCCCAATAGGAAGCCCCACCTAGCATCCTGCCTAGAATAAAAAACACGCCCAAAAAATGTTAGCTACATCTATTAGATGGAACTCCAGGTGTAGATTTGGCTGGCAGCATGAAGGAGTCCACCGAGTTAAGCAATACAAGAGAAGGAACATATCTGGAGGACCAGGGAAGGTTGGAGACACATACAGTTGGAGATGCTCAGGAAGTACGTCTGAGCTCAGGAAAGAGGTCTGGACTGAAACATAGTCTGGGGAGTCAGTGGTGACTAATGGTAACTGAAACTCTAGGTGAAAAATCACCCAGGGATGGAGTATGGTGAGCAGAAAGGAGGGGCTGGCAAGGCGGCTGAAGAGGGGTGAGAGGAGAACCAGGAGAGAGTAGGTCCTAAAAGCCAAGTGAGGAGAGCCTTTACGGATGAAGGTAGTTTTGATTTTTGTCAGAAGCTAATACAGTCACTTATTTCAAAGCAGTAAGCACTATAAGATAGATTTTTTTAATTAAGGCAAGGAAAAAAAAACTTTTTAACTTCTTCAGCGGGCCAAAAGATGCCATAAGGGTGAGCTAGCCCAGGATTCGTGTTTGGGGAAGCTTCCCCGCAAGAGTATTCAAGCAAGGTTCAGAAGGCCCGGCCTTACACACTATGAATAGAACAAACGAGCGCCCCAGCAAGTTCTCACTCGTTGCCCCTGACCTCTTTCACTTGTGCACGGGCCTGCTGCTTACTCATCCGCCAGTACCCCAAGCCTAGGACCCCTTCCGCCCACTCAGGAGCGGGACGACGAGAGATTTTGAACAGATGCACACTCGTTCGGAAGCTCCTTTTTCACTTCTTCCCTTAGTTCCCGCCCATATCCATGCATATCCCGCTCCTCGGTACACGAGTGGGCGCTTAACTCTCCCGTTTCCCTCCTTTCCCCGCCACCAAACCCCTCCCTAGAGGCGATCCTCACCAGTTTCCCAGCCCGGGAGGCTATGGGCGATGGCTCGAGGCTCTGCGCAGCTTCCCCAGCACCGCCCCGGTTCCCCGCTTCCAGGGATGCCGGGCTGTTGCCCTGCAGCAGCCAACAACCACTTCCGGAAAGGATAACTACCTAGCAACCCAGAGTCCCGCCCCTACCCGGAGCCAATAGGTCGCGGCATGAGAGCTGTGACATAGGATTGGTTATAGGTCCTGTTACATCACGCGGGATTTCCCGTTGCACGATGGGAGATGTAGTTTAAGCTAACTAATGATGGTCCGTAAGTGGTTAAGAGAACCCTGAATTTAGATATGTGGGGAAGTTCTTCGCGACAAAGGCACGACCATTCATAATATTTATAGTAACGTAAAATAACTAAGGCAATTGACTGATCATCGTTTGTTAGTCACATGATTAATAGGTGAATAATATACTGATCAATAATCAATCCATTGAGCCTTTAATAAACAAAAGAAATGTGAATGTAATATAAAGGAGACCCCCACCTAAAAGAAAAAACTGCCCCCCCTGTACCCGTATTAAACCAATAACCACCTGACTAGGATTTAAGAGACCTAGTTTCTACTATCCATCTTTTCACCAGAGCACAGGGCTCAGTTTGCAAGTCTGCAAAATGGGAATAATTATGTTTATCACAAATATTTCAAAGAGTCTGTATAAGAAGAAAAAAAAAGTGACACAAGGTGTAATGCCTCCACACACCCTGTCTGACAGAGGGGTTGCTACTAATATAATGCCAAAGAGCTTTAGTTTTGCTTACAGGGAGGGCAAATCTTCCTTTCTCTCACAAGTCTTCAATCTCCTAGAGAAGTTAAGAGGGGCAAAGACAACTCTGGCCATTACGTAAGTGGGAACACTGAGGAAGAGAGAAGTTTCTAGCTGAAGAGGAGAACAGTGAGGCCCCGCACTGGGAGCAGCCTCATGCCTGAAAACCTGATGGGTTCCATTGTGGGGATGGAGCTGACTCAGACTCACTCCCAGGAGACGAGGCCCAGTTTCCTCATCTCCAGAAAGGGTGTGCTAATACCTGTGCCTCAAAAAGTAGAGCAGAATAATAAATGTGTAACTTTTACAACTTGGGCCTCATGCCCTAATGAGGAACACAGATTGCTGTTCCTGTATATCCCAAACCAGATTTCCAGTACGGTATTTCTCACACTTAATCCTTCCACATCAGTTCTGGCCTGTGCTAACTATTGTCGCCCGCAGATGTCAAATCAGTGTTCCCCCTTCCTCTCCACATCCCTTACAAGTCTCACGAGGGGGCCACAGTGACCAGACTAAGGGACTCAAAGGGCTCACAAGCTCATCCACCACAAAACTCGCACAAAACAGGGATTCAGAAAATCATATGTGATTTGAGGTGATGAAAGTAGTCTAGAAATAGTGGTGAAAGTTACATTGTATTGTCAATTTACCTCATGACAAAGAATTGTCCACTTAAAATAGTTAAACTGATTTTTAAGTTATGCATATTTTACCACAACTAAAAATAAATTATTTTTAAAGCCATATGTAGCCTTGGTCCCTATATCCAAGAATTTGCGATCTGATTTTTTTAAAATTTGTATTTTGGTAATATATGTATAACATAAAATTTACCATTTTAACCACTTTTATGTATACAATTTAGTGGAATGAATTATTTTACAGTGGTGTGCTATCATCACCAGCTTCCATCACCAAAACTTTTTCATTACCCAAAACAGAAACTCTTTACCCAGGTGCTGGTTATGTACCCTAGAAAGGGCCATGTTCTTTTAATCCATTCCTGTGGGTGCAGACCTATTGTGGGTGGGGCCTTTGATTAGTTTGTTTCAATTGAGATGTGACCCACCCAATTCAAGGTGGGCCTTAATCCTTTACTGGAGTTCTTCATCAAAGGACAAAAGGCAGAAAAAGCCAAGATTGCTCAGAAAGAGAAGCACCCAGAGAAGTCTGGAGAGAGCTTAAAGGAAAAAGCCCCCAGAGGAGCTGAGACAGAAAAGGCCCAGAGATGTTAAAGAGTACCCACAGAAGCTGAGCAAGGAGACCACTGGAACCAGCAGCTGAAAGCAATGAAACCCAGGAGTGAAGGAGCAGCAGATGCTGGCCACATGCCTTGCTAGATGACAGAGCAACCTTGGATGCCAGCAGCCTTTCTTCAGAGAAGGTATCATCCTTTTGATGCCTTAGTTGAGACATTTTCATGGCCTTGGAACGGTGAATTTGTGAACTATTAAATCCCCATTGTAAAAGCCAACCCATTTCTGGTATATTGCATTCTCGCAGCTTTAGCAAACCAAAACAACCCATTAAGCAATAACTACCCATACCCCTCCATACCACACCCCGCCCTGTCCCTGCATTCCACCCCCAGCTCCTGGTAACCTCTAATCTGTTTTCTGTTTCTATGAACTGACTTATTCTAGACATTTCACGTAAGTGGAGTCAACAATATTTATCCTTTTGTGTCTGTCTGGTTTATTTCACTTAGCAGGTTTTCAAGTTTCATCCGTATTGTAGCATGTATCAGAACTTCATTTCTTTATATAGCTGGAGAGTATTCCATTATATGGATATATCACATTTTGTTTATCATATGTTGATGGACACAGGGTTGCTCCCACCTTTTGACTATCGTGAATAATGCTGTGATGAACATACAGTGTACACATATCTGTTTGAGTCTGTACTTTCAGTTCTGTGGGGTATATACCCAAGAGTGGACAATCTGGTTGATGTTAATTGCCATCAAAAATCAACTTTCTGTCCCTTAGCATGGGTCTCTTGCTCTCTTGGAGAGAGCTAATAAAATAAGGATACTATAGGATTAAAGGGTATTATGGGATTACCCTATGGAGATAATCAATTTGCATTTTATTGGGGTTTCCTCCATAGATTTGTACTCAGAAAGGCAAACCAATTTATATAATGCCCTTAGGCAAACATAATTAAGAAAGGAAATGTTTGGGGAAAATAACAACAACGATACACGAAGTGATATACCAAATAAGTGAGAAAGAAATAGAGATTGGGAATTTCACACATTATAGGTTATCTTCTGCAGTTAGGGCTGAACATGTAGGAGTGGTTTATCAATGACGGGGAAGAAAAAACCTAAATCAACCTTAAATATTCTTCGCTATCCCCAAGTCAGAAACTCCACTATTAGAACTTTTTCTTCTCTTTTTATACTGTTAACTTGGAATATACAGAAAACAACCCACAAATACTTCTTAATCCTACCATTTAAAAAAAAAGGATATAAAAATGTGAAATATTCTCTCTACACTTTCAATCCACCTCATTTAAAATTGCAAACTGCCCTTTCATCTCCTTTTTTACTTTACTTTTCCCCGTAACCCATATCACCATCTGAAATTCTGTAGTATTATTTATTTCTTTATTGTCTATCTCCCCACATTAGGAGACAAGAATTTTGTTCATTTTATTTATCCTTGTTTCTTCAGTGCCTAAAACAGTGCTAAACATGTAGTAGATTTGCAATACACATTTGCTGAGTAAATGAATGAGAAAATGAAGGAAAGAAGGAATCCCATACATCAGAGGAAGCAATGTTGACATTTTGATTCCTTTCTTCCAAAATTTTTAATGCGTCTTCATATGTAAATTCAAATGCATATATATATACACACACATACACACATGCACACACACATATGCCTACTTTTAAATTTTTTACATAAGTGAGATCATAAGATTCCATTGAAAGATGGTCTCATTCCCCTATTGATGGTTATTCATTTTGGTTCTAAAGTTTTGATATTATACATAAAGTGAAATCCTGTTGTTTTTGTTGGATAGGAACCTAGAAGTGACATTTCTCAAAGAACTTGTACTTTTTTACATTTAAATAGATATTGCCAAATTGCTTTCCAAAAATGGAACAATTTACAGTTCAACCAATACCGGATATCACTAATCTTTTTAATTATTACTAGAGAGCAAAAACAAAAAAATTATCTAAATATTGTTTTAATTTATATTCTTCCACTACTAATGAAGTTGAACTTTTTTTTGAATGTTTATTTGCCATTTGAATATCTTCTATGAATTACCTGCTCATATTCTTTGTTCATTTTTCAATCAGGTTGTTTGGGGTTTTTTTGATCTGTAGAAGCTCTTTGTATATTATAGACATTAACCCTTTGTCTATTATGTAGCAAATGTCATCTCCTATTTAATGTGACTTATCTTTTAACTGTGTTGTAGTAGTAATAATACTAATAGTTAAACTTTATTGAGCAGCTATAATGTGCCAGGCACCAGAAAGGTTAAGTAACTAGCCTGGGATCTCCTAATTACTAAGTGGCAGAACCAGAAGCAGAATACTGGCAGTCTGATTCTAGAGAAGTTTTGAATATTTAATTAGTCAAATCTGTCCTTTTTAATATCTACAGATCTGGGTTTTGTTAGGGAGGCTTCTTCACCATAAGATTATTCCAATATTTTTCTTTTTTTCTGGAGTTTTATTTTTAACACTAAGCTTTTATTCAATTTAAAAAATTTTTTAATTATGTTTAGATGGGATGGGGGTTTAGTTTTCTATCTTTCCAGATAGATAGCCAATTGTCCCAATAACAGTTACTGAATAATGCATCTATTTCCCTCTGATATGAATGCCATCATTGTCATGTATGAAATTCTCATACATATATGGATCTACTGATTTTCGTATTTTTTTACTTATGTCTAATCACCTTGTTGGTTAGTATTTTGCCAATAATGATTCCTTTGCTTTCCAATATTTATAGCACCTGTTCTATTTTCTTGTCTTATTGAGTTAGCACTACTCACTTGTCTTCTTGAGCTTAGCTATCATGTCTTATAAGAGTGGTGTTAATGACCCTTGCTTTCCTGAGCCTGACTTTAGTGGAGATAACGTTAGCCTGATACTCTTATGATTTCTATGATTTTCTATCTTGTTTAAGACATTGCTCCTTAGTTTTTATCAGAATTTCTACTGAATTTTACCCACAGTGCTCCCCATTTGATAAATATGTTGATATAATCACTTGGCTTTTCTCCCTTAAGTTATTGTTAAGCTTTTCATTTTAGGCTCTTACTAATTCATATACAGTTACTTCTTGGAGAGATGACATTTAAAACCTGCCAACAGCCATTTATCCTTATTCTGTCAGCAGGCACAGACCTAAGGAGTGTTGAGAGGATTTGCAGCATCTGGGGTGGAGGTAAGATCAGTACAGCATCAAAGGCAGAAAAAGTTTCAGACTGAAGAAGATCCAACTGGCTCTTAACTGCCCCCAGTTTGCAGGCTCTATTAAAATGACTGCTCCTGCACTTTGCCCACTGGGGCTTTGCTTATGCTTCTGCTGCCTACCAAACCCTTTTATCCCCCTTATTCTTGCTCCTTCAATCTCTGCTTATGGAAATCCTACCCATTCTTTAAGACTCAAATTAAATCCACCTCTCCCACTGAGTCTTCCAGGCACCCCGGATGCAACCCTCTCCCTAACCCCTACTTCTCAAAGCCACATCATTTTGTATGTAATCCCCCTATATTAGGAATCACTTAATTCTACTGTGTACAACTATTTACGATGTAAGTGTATTTTATCTATCTCTGGAGTCTTATGCCTGGCAAAGCGCTTTGCATACAGTAGATGCTCAATAAGTGCTGAATGAAAGGCTGATAGAATGAAGGGTCTGTCACCCCTCTTTATCCCGATGGCACTTCCTGCCTTGCCAGGGCTGAGGAAACCTCTCCAGCCAGGGTCCTGCAGGGTGGACTCCATCTCGGCAGAGGGCATCCAAGACCCTCACCAATGCCGGAAGCTGGGTTGCCTGCAAGGGGAAGACTACACTTCCCAGCGATCCTAGGGAAAAGCGAAAATCCTTTGGCTTTGACAGCCGCCACCACAAGTCTTTCCGCCTCCCCAGGCTGCCTGGGAGCTGTGAGCTGGATTATGGTGGCCTGAGCAGCAAACGCAGTCGCGGGAGCCCGGAGCCCCTGGCCTCTTCCCCACACTGCCGACCCCGCCAGGAGGCAAAAGAAAGGAGCAGCTGCCGACCTGCCATGCCCACCTCTCCCAGCCCCCCGGGGGACCCGAGCCACCCTCTCCCAGGTGACTGCTGAGGCTGGACACCGCCAACTAGATGTAGCCAAAGGCTCCCGCAACGTCTCTCTCCCTTGTCTCCTTCTCTGCGGATTTCTCCAGCCTGATCACCACAGCCCGGACCCAGAGGCTGGCTGAGTGGCCCACAGGCTCCAGACTTCTGATGCCTCAAAGCTCACTTTCCTGAAGAGTTGCCACCACCACCCAGAGTTGGGAGGAGGCAACAAGGACAGACGTGGGCCAGCACGAGCCCAGAGGGCCTGCAGGCCAGGGCCCACCATGGCTCAGGCCCTGCCCTGGCTCCTGCTGTGGGTGGGCTCAGGGGTGCTGCCTGCCCACTGCACCCAGCACGGCATCCGGCTGCCCCTGCGAAGCGGGCTGGGGGTGGCACCCCTGGGGCTCCGGCTGCCCCGGGAGACCGACGAGGAGCCAGAGGAGCCCAGCCGGAGGGGCAGCTTCATGGAGATGGTGGACAACCTGAGGGGCAAGTCGGGTCAAGGCTACTATGTGGAGATGACCGTGGGCAGCCCCCCGCAGACGGTAAGGATGCCAGCCCAGCCTGCCCCTCCTTCCTGCATGGACAGAGGGGAGACAGGCTGGGCATGCAGCACAGGGTCCCTGCTGAAATGGGCCCAACAGTGTCAGCAGGAATCTTCTCCAGGAGGGGCATCCAGACCCCCTCCCAAGCCATTCTCCTGGGGTCATGTTGGCAGGACTCATCCTCAAAATTCCCCTCTCCCACATCTCTTCTCCCAGGCCTCCTAATCCCCCTTGTCTGGCTACCCTCCCCCACCACCAGCCTTATACACATACTCCTTTCAGTAAGTATTTTGGGGAAGAAAAACACCTCAGTGGTGGGAGCTTGACCTGGGGGAAGGGTCCAGAACAAAAGGGTGCTATAAACAGGTATCAGCTCCCTCTGGTGCTGGCCAAGTCTGAGCCTCCCAAACCCCATCACCCCGGATCTTGGCCACCCAACCTTCACCCCTCCTTGGGGCTTCCGGGGAATCTGGAGTTCCAATCATCATTCACAGTACCTTAAGGACCAAGGAATTCTGAGCACAAGTTGGATCAGCCCCTTTCTCTCACTATCTGGGCTGCAGACAGAGGCACAGCGAAGCGAGGTTGCCGAGCTCCCCGGACCTCCACTGAGCCCAGAAGAGCTGGGCAGATTCTTGCCTTCCCCTAGCTCCCACCAGCGACTCCGCACTCTGCATTCCAGCCCCTCCCCCACGGGTGTCCTCCAAGCACCAGCACAGGCCTGGGAAAGGAAGGTGTAGGGATGGAGCCAGAGCCCCTTTCTACGAACAGGACTCCTTCCATGAGTGACTAGGTGCTGTGCGTGAGGAAGAGAGAGGAGAGACAGAGAAAGCACTGCCAGCTTTCCTGGCAATTCCCCATCCTTCCTAGCAATTCTCCAAGGTATCTCCAAGGTGGCTGGTGGAGGGTGCACCCTCTGGGCCTCTGGGGGTTGTGGGAGTGAGGGTGTGAGCAGCCCTCCTGGAGGAGTGCTATGTCTGACCTCTGCATGCATTTGCCTCCTTGTGAGTGATCTGGGCACAGGTGGCAGCATGGTTCTGTATTTGGTGGTGCGTGTCACCTTGAATCTGAGGCTGCCACCCCTCCCCTCCTCCAGATCTGTGTCTGGGAAGCCTGTCCTTAGGAGGGTCTGTGAAGGTGGGAGTGTGTTTATGTGCTGGGGGAACAGCCACACTTCCCTGAACTTCTCAGCTAGATCCTCCACTGGCTCTGGGAGAAACAGAAACTTCCATCTCCCAATGACCTGAAAGAAGGGAGCCTTCCTAGGTCCATGCCACCCAGCCTACCTTAGCTGATCTAAAACCCTGGTCTCCCCCCCACTTACCCCTCCTCTTTCCTATGCACCATGACTTCCCCAGAAAGTCTCTGATCAGTGTATGGAGCCCAGGACAGAGCCTGGAACCAGCCCCCTAGCCGCCTGAGCCAACCGAATGGCAGGTATTTTGGGGGAGCAGGGCAAGGCAGGGACTTGGGATCTACTCCCATGGCTACTGATGTGCCATGCAGAACAGGGATGCAGAACCAACAAGAGCTTTGGGGTCAGGCAGACCAGGAATCCTAGCTCTTCCACCAACAGCTGTTCATTTTCCCAGCTGTGTGGCCTTGGGTAAATTATAGAACCTCTCTGAGTCCCTTTCCTTGTCTTTAAGACAGGTGTCATTTGCAAGGTTCTGAGACTATGTAGTTGAAAGCACCTACAACAATGTATCTGGACACATTATTGACCTCCAGTAACTATGAAGTCACTTTCCCTTTAACTTATCTAGCCACGTTTGCCTCTTTGGTGCTATACAATGAAACAAAACTTGGGTGTTCTGGGTCTCCATGTCTTACACATGTGGAACTTGGGACCGATGATGATAATTCCCTGACTGTTAGGTCATGTGAACATCATCCGGCCCAGAACTTGGCTTAAAGTAATTGCTCAGTAAATGTCAGTTCCTTCCCTGCTCCTTCCTAAGAGAAGAGGAGCCCTCTGCTGGGGAGACTACAGAGCAACTCTGTGGATTGCCCTACAGCTCCTAACCCAAGCCAGCACCAGCCAGAGTCTCTGCTGTGTATAACTGATTCTTTCCTCAACAGCCTGAGAGAAGGATGCTCTTTCTCCCTCTCTGGTGGGGCTGCTATAAGCATCCAATCAAGTAAAAGTGAAATCTGGGGAGCATTTTCTATGTGCCAGGCAATTGCTGGGGTATAGGGGCTGGTCTATATAGATATCTATATATCTAGAAAGATATATTTTCTGTCCATAAAGAACTTAGAGTAGGGGGAGACTGGGAGTGAAAGCATAAGTACTAGCACAAGATAACCCATGGCAGGGGTACTCAAAGTGAGGCTTGCAGATCCTTGTCATTGAAGCCTGTTAGAAATGTCAGTTCACTGGCCCCACT
>PVKY010013370.1:0-11063 GCA_004027775.1 Bradypus variegatus | reverse complement strand
AAACTAGAAAGTAGAGAAGGAAGAGTGAAAACGACAATGGAAAAATAGTAGTGAAACAATAAATGACAGCAATGTAACTACCTCAATTCCCTGGCCCCCAAATCATTCTGAGGGAAATTAACAACAAAAAATCGCCACCCTTAAATCAGTCGCCTGATAAAATACATCACTTCCTTAGAAGAAATGAATTATTACAATATTAGAAAGACTGACTCAATCTGGTATATCATAAATCAAAGACAAATCGAAGTAGGCAAGAAGATGTAGGCAAGAAAATATGTTCTTTCCTGCCTTCAAC
Source organism: Bradypus variegatus (assembly GCA_004027775.1). NCBI lineage: Eukaryota > Metazoa > Chordata > Mammalia > Pilosa > Bradypodidae > Bradypus > Bradypus variegatus. The sequence continues at coordinate 10,765 of PVKY010013370.1, read as the reverse complement.
ATATATAGTATTTCAACCTTAGAAAATTTACATCTATGGATCCTTTCGTAGTTTCCTGAGGATATGATCCAGCCCAACAAGGGATTAAGCATTGGATACAAAACTGAATATATAAAATCAATTGCATTGCTATATACCAGCTATAATTAGATCATGTAATGTTTTTAAATGTGCCATTTATAAGAGTAACAAAAAGTAAATAACCTAGGAATAGATCTAGCAAAAGATGTGTAGAACTTTCACGGAGAAAATTCTAAAACTTTATTAATAGACATTATAGAGGATCTATATGAATAGAAAGCTATAGTTTGTTCATGGTTGGGAAGATTCAATATTGTACAGATGCCAGTTCTCCCCAAGCAGATCTAGATATTCAAAGTAATTCAAATAAAAATCCCAGCAGAGTTTTTGGTGAAATCTGACAGGATGATTCCAAAATATATATAAAAGAGTAAAGGGCCTAGAATAGACAAGAGGCTCCTGAAGAAGACTACAGTTCAGGGACTTAATCAACTAGTTATCAAGACTTATCATAAAGCACAGTTATTAAAGTGTTGTCACATCAAATTAATCAGTGGAACAAAATGAAGAACCCAGAAAATGAGACCCAAACATATATGGAAACCTGATATGGGAAAGAAGTGAGAATAGGAAGGGCTATTTGGTTAGTGATACCGGAAAAACTAGCTATCAACATGGAACAACAATAAAATTTGATTCCCACGTCATATAACATGCAAAAATAAATTCCAGGTGGATTAAAAAACAAAATATGAAAAGCAGAGCTAAGATCTTTTAGAAGTCTGCATAAAAATATCTTCTTGATTTCTAAATAGAGGAATACTTCTTTAAAAGATCCAAAAAAAGCACAAACCATAAAGAAAAAGACTCAGAAATTAAATCACATTAAAATGAGAATGCTGTTTTATTAAAGGCACCATCACAAACTGAAAAGACAGGTCAGAAGAAAATATTTGCAACATGTATTTTGTGCAAAGGACTAGAATCCAGAATACATGAAAGAACCACTGAAAAGCAGTACCAAAAAACAAGCACACACAATAGGAAAATGGGCAAAAGGATGGACAGACATTTCTGTAGAAGGGGAAACAAATGGCCAATCAACAAATAAAGAGATACTCAACCTCAGACCACAATGGAATAACATTTTATATCTACTAGTACAGCAAAAAAAACAAACAAACAAGAGTTTGTGAGAATTTATAGAATATCAGAAACACAACACCATAGGTTGGGGTGTAACCTAGTACAACTACTTTGGAAAACAATTCGGCACTACCCAGGAAAGGTGAAGACGTATGCACCACAACTGGCAACTCCACTCTTAACACATACATCCTAGAGAAACCTGTATACATATGCCCAATGAACATGCACAAGAATATTAATAGAAGCACTGTTTGTGATAGCAAACGCTGGAACACATCCAAATGTCACCCACCAGAAAAAGGATAAGTAATTTGGGTTCCCTGGGAAGCGGACTGAGGCAGAGCTTAGTGTGCAGGATGTTTATTATGGAATGCTTAATAAAGTAGGATTAATATCTGTAGGAGGGAGGACAAGGAAGCAGGACTGCGCAGAGCTGCAATGATCCCCCCTAGCTGAGCGGGGGATCCCCCCCATGGGGGAGGTTCTAGAGTTGAAATGGCTTGTCAGCCTTGTCCCTTGTCATGTCAAAATGGCTGGGCCTATTTGCCTCCACCCCAATCCTTCAGTGGATATGGGCCACAGGCAGAAAAGCATGATGTTGGGTGAGGGAGGCAACTGCTCAGGCAATGCCTGAAGGGGCTGACAGTTGAAGACTGTTGACTGCACTCAAAGCAGTTGGGACAAGTCCTTCTTTGAAGGGAGAAACTAGGTGGTGCATCTCCATGTCCACTATAATGTTACATATTCACACACTGGAACAATATAAGCAGAAAAAATGACCTATAGCTACCAGCAATCAACATGAGTAAATGTCACAATATTGAGCAAAAGATATATAAAAAGCAAAAAGAATACACGTAGTATGTTTTCATTCTTTTAAAGTTCACAAACAAGCAAAATGAAATGATATTTTGTTTACGGAGATAAACAAATGGGCTAAAACTAAAATAAAGTCAACTGAGTGTGAAAATATAAAAGTTTAAACAGTTGTTAACCTCTGCGGCATGAGGGATAGACAGGAATAGCATCAGACAGGGGCACCCAAGAGCCTTCAAAAGTCTTGATATTCTTCTATATTTCAGTTGGGTGATAGGTTCATGGCTTTTTGTTTGTTTGTTTTTATTGTCTTTTCTTTTTCTAGCTTACATATGTTTAAATATTCTTTTATATAGGTATAGTTGTTTTAATTTTTAAAAGTACAAATATTCTCTCCATTTATTTCAGGAGAGACCGTGTTTTGAAAGATCAACCCAGGACCAGGAGCAGTTTCAGTAACCAAATCTGGTCTTATTCCTCTACTCCCTGTTGACTAAAATGCTATTCCAGAGGCATCCAGATTTCTATGGCTGTCTTAGCACATCTCCCTGGTTATTTTGCCAGGAATATGTCATACTACATGAATATTACTTAGCACCACTAAAAAATCTTCAAATTATATTTTTGTATGATGTTATGATATAAAAATATTAAGGCTTCAAATTTAGAAAGCAAGCATGCAGGGAGGAGACATTACAATGGTATAATTAGTCCTAATTTACATTTGAAAGGCTGGGACTTTGAAAGGAAAATAATTTGCACAAATGTGTAGAGTAACAGCTGTGCTAGAAATAAAACAGAATCTCAGATTCCCCTGCTAGTGCTACAAATTATAGCAGAAGATGAATTGAGAAGCTTAGCTTGTGTTTCTTTTGAGCTACCACCCACTGCAGACTATTCCCTTAGTAACAATTTCCCTTAGTATAACAAGGCTAATATCTTGCCAAGGTTCTCTAAAAGAACAAAATACTACCAATATCAGAAAAGCTGGTATTTCTAGTAAGTTAACCTTCTGAGCATCAAAGCTATCTGTTGTTTAGCGGAACGTCAATACATAAGTTTATGTTTCTTCACAGATGAGTGAAAGATGAGTGAAAGATACAAGGAAGCCAAAATCTAATTGGGTCCCACACAGCTTTTCAATCACAAAACACATAACTGAAACATATGACTGTGGCATTTCACACTTCATCTAACTTCTCATTTGCAGTCACCTGCCATTTAGCTGCATAAGGTGCGAGTTCAGAGAAAGACATATTTTGTGGTGGAAAACAGACATGGAGATGTCTACTAAACTTCAAGAAACTGGCCCTCAAAAACTCTTTAGACTTTTGGGAGATTGTTTCAACTTTCTCCTAAAAAAGTGAAGCTTTACTAATAATGCCATTAACAGCAAACTCAAGTCTTGAGCTACTCAAACATATATGACTCCTTATTTGCAACTACCAACCAACATGCCAAGACAAGGAAACCTTCAAATAATTCTACTATAAGCCTTTGGACAGTGTGAATTTACAAGTGTGGCAATAGGAAACTTTCATCAGAGTTGAGGACGGAAGGAATTGTAGACATGGGCAATTTAATAGCCCTCCCCAAAAATGCCCTACAGCAGTCTATAGTGTTTAAGGTAAACCAGAAAAAGAAGGGCAAGCACACTGAAGTGCACGGTTCCAATGCTGCAAGGTGGAACCCAGAGGCATCATTGACTTGAAGCCTGAAGAAGGATGCACTATCATTTACAGCAAACGTCTCTTCTTAAAAAGAAGAAAGGAAAAAGAAACTGGGAAATTACCAACTTCCCCCTTTTTAAAGTAGATCAAGGCTAGAAAGGCTCAGAAAGTCACTCTTCATTACCTCACTAAACTCAAAACAAGGATCTTTCTGACAGATGAAAACTAAGTTCTTAATTGCTGGGAATGTATTACAATTCTCCCTGAAAAAGCTGGGCAGGAAATCTGAGCATCGCTTTTCCTCACTACCCCCGCTTGCTGGCCCGCAGAGGCGGTGTGCTCGGCGATGGTGTGATGGTTTGGTGCTTTTTTGGAACACCAAACTTGCAGTTCACCGCTCACAACCTAGCCTGAAAGCGAGACCCTTGCCCTCTTGCGATTCTGTTCACACAGGCACAAAAACACGTCCCACAAATGTGCGGACAAGCGCTGCAACTTTTAGGTATTTATATCGTGATTTCATAATGGCTACGATTCAGTTTTCTTTCTTGTAATTCACAAACTTCCAGGAGGCCCTTATCCTGGCAGAGCCCCTACCCGACTGATTTAACTTTCCTAGGCTGGTGAGATGTTAACGAAGGGTAAAGAACGACACTTTCCCGCTCCCTGAAGCTGCTCCTCCACACTCCCCCCAAGATGAGGTGATGCTGAGGATACCATTTGTGCCCCCGCCTTTCTGCTAAGGGTGAATTACTCTGGGCAGCAAGCAAGTTAGAAGCGGGAGGAGGCAGTGCCGCCAAGCCGCGCGCTCTTGCGGGGGCTTGACCCTCCGACCTTCCCCCAGTGGCCAGGGGTGAGGGGGGCAAAGCCACCCTCCAGAGAGAGAAAGCCATCCCTTTCGGCTCCACCTTCACAAGCTGGCAGGGGCCCGTTCCCACCACCCAGCCCAGCCTGGGCGCCGCGTCCCCAACTATGAATGACTCAAACCGCACCCCCACCCCCCCTTCACCACTTCCCCTCCCAGCCCGCGACACCCGGACGCGCGCCTCCCGCACCTGCGCCGCCGCCTCCGGTCCCTGTGGCCGCGGGCGCCGCCCTCCGCGTCCTCAGCCACGGGAGCACGTCCTTCTGGAGGTCGAAGTCGGTTGTCAGACGCAGAGCCATCTCCCGGGCGCCGGTCACCGGGCGGCTCCGGGGTCGGTGCCTCGGGCATTCCCGGCCCGCCGCGTGCCAACTCGCCCTCCTGTGCGCTGAGCTCGCCCCTCCTTCTTCCCCTCCGCCTTTCCGGGCCGGCCGCCTGCGGGCCGCTGCTTTCGGTTCTGCTGCGTCCCCGCCTGAGAGCCGGGAGCACCGCCTCTTCCCGGTTGTTGCGACCCGCCACCGCCCAGGCCCGCACCCGGCACCGCCTTCGTCCCTGAGTCCTCAAAGTGCCCCCTCGGTGCGGGGGATGCGCGGAGAGGGGGGCTGGGGGAACGGAGATTTGGTTTTGTTACGGGCTCTGGAGATGTGGCTCGACCAATCGTTTCCAAACTTTGCTGCACGTTAGAATCACCTGAGGCGTTTTAAAAATCCAGATGCCCTTACTAATTAAATCACAAAGTGGGCTCCAGGCATCATTTTTTTTTTAAATCCCCAACTGAGTCTTTTGTGCAGCAAAATTTGGAAGCCTCGTGGTTGTAGAGAGGTATTACCAGCCCCTGAAGAGAATCAAGTTCACCTCAGGACCGGAGGCGGTCGGAGTCTCCGGTCTGTTCATTTTTTTCAGTGGCATTTGTGATATTTTATTACTAGTATTTAGGTAGCAAGAAGCTGGGAGCATATGGAGAAGGTGATTCTATTTTAAGAGAGAGACTGCAGAAACTGGAAATGGTTAATCAGCTTAACACAAAGTCTTCTTTGCATGTTTTTACCATTCCCTAGCTGGCTTCACAGAAGCTGAATTGTCTAGAATTCATTTCTCTTTGCGGAGATTAATCTAAAAAACAAAACAAAAAAGCTCTCTTTCTTCCAGGGGCACCTGTGACCTTGGGTGCCTTCTCATCGCCCTCCCCAACCCCTACACATCAGTATAATGTTTTCTTAAGAATCTCACCATTCTTTTGCTTTCATCATTCCCAAGAGCAATGTCCCTAAGCTTATTGGTCACTGTACCTTTGGCATTGCCAGATCCAGTCCATCCTGAACATGTGCCTCCTTATTACTCTAAAACTGAGTTGTCCTCATGTCCCTGTGCAGAAGACCTTCAGTGACAGCTCACTGCCCTAGGATAAGGTGCCTACTCTTTACCTCATCCTTCCTGCTTTTTCACCTGGAACTTTAGCTTCAGGCTGACCTGGTTTCCAGAACCTGACTGAGTCCACTCTCCTACCTCCCAAAAATAACCTCCAGGCCCTTCCACCTGGGCTCCACAAAGCCTTTGCCTCACAACTTCAGCTCACAGTGACTTTCCCAACTTTGACCTCCCAGAGAGTCGTTAATACACCTCTTTTGACAATTATAAACTACCTGAGACATAAAATTTGAATCTTGAGTCTTGGCACAACCCCTCTGTCCCTTGGCCTCTCACGGGGGTTAAAGGAGCACCTGGAATAAATAGTTACTGAATACCCCAAATACAGTCATTGATTAAAAAATGCTTCTTTATGTGTTTCTGAAAGGGTCTGAAAACTACCAGCAGTGGGAAGCTGCTTTAGGACAGATTCCTGGGCTCTAATCCAGACCTGGAAAAGGCCCAGGAATTTGCATTTTTAACCAGTGCCTCTGGTGATTCTTAGGCTTGCTAAAGTTTAAAAACTATGCTGAAGAACAGTCAAAGAAAGTCACAGTTTTGCCCTAGAGACGTGTTTCTCCAACTGTGGTAGTGGATTTCAGGTCCATGTCCACCACCCACTGCTGTATACACCGGAAAATCCTCCCACCTGAAAGTGCGTGAAGACTTCAGAGAAATGCTTAATGAAACTGTTAATATTTTAGTGCACAAAAGGAAGGCCACTGATTGTAATACAACTAATTTCCTACCAAGTGAAGCTGGTTGGCTTTGGCATACACACACATCCTCACCTGCATACTTTAAAAATTCTGGTTCACAAAAAAGTTAATGAAAATGAGTTTCCATTGTAAATATTTTTGCAGTTAACTTCTATTTTTTCTGAAAAGACTGGCTTTCCATTAACAGTGACAATATAAATCTTCTCTTCAAAACAAATTTACTTAAGTACAAAAAAAGTCAATATAGAGAAGAATGGTTAGAAATAATAATCAACATAGTACAAGGATGGACCAAAATCATGAAGGTAGTATATGAATGACTGAATTTTGGAGATCAGTGGCCCAGAGAAAAGACTGGTAAAGGGTGACTGACTTACAGGGTTAATATTTGTGAAGGGTTACTATCAAGAAAGTCAAAAGACAACCTACACAAGAGAGAAAATAATTGTTAACCATATATTTGATAAGGTAATAATAATATATAAAGAACTGCTACAACTCAAAACAAAAAAGACAAATTGCTCGATTTTTTAAAAGGACAAAGACTTGAATAGACAGCTCTCAAAAGATATACAGATGACAAATAAACACCATTGGTCACCAGGGAAATGCAAATTAAAACCACAAGGAGATACATGAAATATCACTTCACACCCACTAGCATGGCTATTATTAAAATAGTAATAATAATAATTGTTGTCAAGGATATGGAAAAATAGGAACCCGTATACGTTACTGGTAGCGTTGTAAAATGGTGTAGCCACTGTGGAAATAAGTTTGGTGATTCCTCAGTAAGCTGAACGTAGAATTTATCATATGACTCAGTAATCCCATTTCTAGGTACATACCCAAAACGATTTGAAAGCAGGAACTTAAACAGATATTTGCACCAATGTTCATAACAGCATTATGCACAATAGCCAAAAGGAGGAAGCAACACAAATGACCATGAACAGATGAATAAATAAACAAAATGTGGTATGTCCACACAACATAATATTATTCAGCCATTAAAAAAATAATGAAATTCTGATACATGTGACAACAGGGATGAACCTTGAAGACAACATGTTGAGTGAAATGTGAGATACAAAAAGACAAATATTGCGTGATCTTGCTTGTCTGTAATACCTAGAAAAAGCGAATTTCATAGAGATGGGTAGTAAATTGTAGTTTACCAGGGTTGGGAGTGTAAGGGAGTTACTGCTGAATGGATACAGAATTTCTATCTGGGATGATGAAAAACTGGGTAATGGGTACTGGTGGTAGCACAATATTGTGAATGTTATTAAAACTACTGAATTGTACACTTGAAAATGGTTAAAATGGGCAGGTTTGAGCTGTATATATGTTACTACAATAAAAAGTTTTTTAAAAATTTTGAAGCGTTAATAGAAGAAGAATGCTGCTGAGTTACGTTTAAGTTCTAAAGAAGACAGAGCTAGAGACTGTCTTAAAAGCTATCTGATGGAATCATTAAGCACCAGAAATGCTTTAGCCTAGCGTAAAAATATTTCTGTTCCTTTGGGATTTTAAGAATAAGCTATCAGCTTCCTTTAAAATCAGAATATAGTATTTAGTTAGAGACTTACAAATCTTCTAATCAAGGCCCTCATTTTACAGATGAGGACGCTGAGGCTCAAAAAGGTGAAATGAGTGTTTGGTCTGAAGTAATAAAGCTAGATAATGACAAAGCTGGGATAAAAACAAGTGTCCTACTTCCTGCTACTGATATTTATATTAATTAGATCCAGTGAACTAGAATTAGAGGATTCTTAATTTACCTTCCAGCCTGAGGTAATTGTCCAAATACCATATCCAGACGGGTGGAATTCTGGGACCACAGTGAGAATCACAGAGCTTGGTTCATGTGGTTTCCTCCAAGAAGCGTAGGTTCTCTGTAACCTCAGCTTGAATTTTTAGATGCAAAGGAAACCAAAGGAATTAGAAATGTAGATTAAGAGAATTGTTTGTATATGGAAGATAGCTTTTTTAACAAAGCTATTAACCTGAAAAGTTCTATACTGCTTACCTAATCAAGAAAGAGAAGTGGTAAACCATAGAAATTGACACTGAAGGAATAGGAAAATGGCTATCTAACAAAATCTAACCCCAAAGTCTAAAACTGTAAGGTATCTAAGGAAAAGACCAAAGATATTGGGTTTGAAATTTGCATTCTGTGGAATAATACAGGTGCTAAAAGAATGGTTTTACTATTAAACTCATCTGTGTCAGAATTAAGTAGAAGTAAAACAACAATTAAAAACTTTTGGAGGCTACTCCCTTGGAAACACAGCTAAGAAATTTTTTTGGAAATTAATAAGGTTTACCAAGAAACCCATTAGAATCCAAATGGTACATATTAAGTAAGGTTTCTCTGCACTTTCCAGGAAGTATTAATTTTATTTTGTTTTGTAACTAATACGTTAAAACACTTACAATAAGATGGCTTCTTATGTAGCTATTGTGTTGATTAGATATTGAGAATTCTGCCTCCCAAAGTAATTTATTTTTAGCAGATTATTCAGTACAGTTTATTTTAAAAGAAATAATATTTAATATGGTGGTCATTATGACTCCCTCAAATCCATTTGCCCCCAGTCATGTGGTGCCATTTCCTCTTGCCGTTTCCTTTTGATTTAGGTATTGGCATGTACATCAGTCAAGAATAAATTCACCAGAAAGTTAATGAAAACCCAACTTAATGGTGACTTAAACACACAAGGTTTTATTCTCTCACATATCTGGCAGTAGACAGTCCAAGACTCCTAGAAATCATTAGGGACCCAGTATCCTTTGAGATTTTCATTCCAGCAGCTCCTTGAATGCACATTGTCCTCATGGTCCAAAATGACTACTAAAGCTCCAGTCATCATGCCTGCATTCCAGAAATCAGGATGGGAGAAGAGGAATAAGATTGCATTAAAGAACATGGCTTTTCTGGGGCACATAATAGATCCAGACGGACACACTTGTCATTCACTTTCCCTCTGAAATATTTAGTCAGTTCTTCTCACTTTTTCCCAGTGGCATCAGCTGGGTGTTTGTTAGAAAAGCAACATCTCAGGCCCCACTCCAGACCCACCCAGTCAGAATCTGCATTTTAACAAGATCCCCAGATGATTCGTGTGCACATTAACATTTGAGAAGCATGGTCTAGCTACCTCATGCTTTGAATAAGGATTGTTTTCTTTCTCTGTTTTTTAGTGAGTTGGTGGATTTCAAACCTGTGGTGATTTGGTGCAGAGAAGAGCCCTAACTCCAAAATGCAGGAATCAAGGAGACAGAGAAGTCCAAGAGTACTCCAAAATACACCTAATCTATGTACATCACAGCACAGTAATCCTAATAAAATAAATGGGCATCCTAAAGTAAAAAACATTTTAGTAGTTTACTTAATATTACTCCAATATTAGAGATCTATGCAACAGGAGATGGAAAAAGATGTGGACTTTCTAGAGAGCTTTCAAAAATGCACAAGATCTTCAAGGTAGATAATCTATATGTCCCTAAATTGCCATTTACAAGCTCTAACTGTTACCATAAGAACTATTTTAGCAGTCATTTCATAGTGTTACACTTTTCTGGGGCTACTATGACAAATATTACCAACTGTTTAGCTCAAACAACAGGAATTTATTTTCTCACACTTTGGGAGGCTGGAAGTACAACATGAAGGTATCATCAGGCCAGGCTTTCTCCTAGAGCCTGCAGTGTTCTGCAGATGGCTTGCCATCCTTGGCAATCCTTGACATTCCTTGGCTTGAAGATAAATCTCATGGTAAACTCTCTTTCTCTGACTTCTAATTAACTGCTTCTGAATTTCCTCTGCTTATTAGGACTTCAGCCACATTGGAATAAGGCCCACCCTGATTCCATTTGGCCTTATCCAAACAGGATTTTCAAAGGTCCAACTTACAAGTGAGTTCACAGGGGTTAGAACTTGAACACATCTTTGCGTGGAACATGACTCAATTCATCACATGTAGACATCTACCCATTTTCTTAATCAAAGAAAGGAATCTCATTTAAATATATTTTTAATAGAGAAGTGTCCCAACCAGCGGGGCAAAATCGAACCTGGACCTGAAAGGGGGAGTGAGAATTGGGGGGACAAGAGA
>PVKY010013369.1:0-11058 GCA_004027775.1 Bradypus variegatus | reverse complement strand
CCTGGACCCCAGACTCTTCTTTGCAAGGTACCCACTGCCTGGAGGTCGATCCTCAAAACCCTCCAGGCTCTACAGCAGTTTTACTGGGGAGGTGAATGGCACTCAGATGAGTTGGGTTCAAACTCCAGGTCTGCCTTGTGCCAACTGCATGATCTTGAACTGTTGAATTTACTCTTCTTAAACTTCATCCTCACCTATACAATGGCAACATAATACCTTCCCTTTAGTGCTGTTGTGAGAATTACATAAAACCATATATATGTAACACCTATATATTAGCTATTTCTCCCTCCGCCTCCTCTCTAAGTGCTGGTCATGCCAGTCAACTCACTTTTGTTGGAACAAGCACTTTCTCACGCTCATGCTTTGCTCCAGTGCACCCCGTTGCCTGCAACACCCACCCCTCTTGCCAACCTACCCAAATTAGACTCATCCTAGAAGGCCCAGATCACATCTCCCATCTCTGCCAAGCCCTCTAAGATCTCCCAGCTGGACGTGACTGCTCCTCGTCCTGAAATGACAGAGTGACACTGCTACTGATCTCTCCACTGCGTGTGGTGAAATTCCTTAGAGTGGCAATCGGTTTTTGTGTATCTTGGTACTCCATTGTGGAGTTGCACAGCCTTGTATTTCATAAGTTGAGACCATGCCTTATCTCATTCTTTATAGAACTTCACATGCTCTGAGTGAACCAATCTGTTTCCCCAGCAGTGGATCTGTGGAAAAATCCCTCTGCCCACTGTCTTTCCAAAGCATGTAAAAATGAATCTCATCTGTGCCTGGTAGTAGTAGAAAAATCACATTTTATAAAATCTCTCAACATCAGTTGACTCTGAAGTGAACAATATATTCACTTATTCAACAAGTATGTGAGTCCTGCTATATGGCAGAATCCATGCCTCCCTCTGTATTCATTTAAAATTATGCTCGGACGATGAGCTGGTTTCAAGTTACACCTGCATCGGAAGCACCAAGGGAGCTTGTCCTGGACGCAGACTCCTGGTTTGCACTCCAGAATTCTGAATCGGAGTTTCTAGGACTTAATCGGCATGGTCACCTGCTCCCTTCTCGGGTCTCAAGTACGGTGGAGTTAGAAGATCCAGGGCTGTAGACCAGAGAGTTTACAGTGGCCATCTTGCTCTAAAAATGAAAGTGCCATCTCACATAACTGAGGAGACCACTCGCCCAGTGTCTGGAGGAGAGAAAGGAAATGAGCAAGAGGCTACAAAAGGATGTCTATGAGGATGAATTGGAAGAACCAGGATTATTTTGCCTGGAAAAGAGATGGCTATGGTGGTCCCCATTGCACATTCTCATGGTCTGAGGTGTTTCTTCAGGAATGCGACAGTCACAGTTCTCCTCTCTGAGGAGGGCCTTCCAGGGGGCTACGGACTTAAAAGTTAGCACAGGAAGGAGGATTGTGGGAAGATGGTGGAGTAGGGAGCTCCAGGACTCAGCCCTCCCACCAGCACAACTATTAAACAGGCAAGGACTATCTAAAACAACTATTTTGAAACTCCAGAGGCCAGACCAACACTGTACAGCATCCAGTAAAGAAGGGGAGGAAGAGGCTGATAAAATACAGAACATACTCAAAATAACTGAAGGCTGGGACTCAAACAGATATCTGTGTACCTGTGTTCATGGCTGTTTTGTTCAAGTTGCCAGAGGATGGAAGCAACCCAGGTGTCTGTCAACAGATGAATGGACAAAGGAAGTACGATGTATACATACAACAGAATGTTATTCAGCCTTGGAAGGAGGTAAAGTTCTGGAATACTCTACAGTACGGATGAACCTTGAGGACATCACGTTCAGTGAAGTAGATCAGACACAAAAGGAGAGCTATTGCATGATATCACTTATGTGGATTAATTAGAATGCACCAATTCATGGTGTCAGAAACTACAGACTACAGCTTACCAGCAGCCAGGGTAGGGTAACGGAAAATTGTGATAATGGAATCTGGTGACACTAGCACACATTGTGTATGTAATTAACACCACTGAATTGTCTATTTGAAAGTGGTTAAAATGGGACATTTATGTTATATATATATATGTTACCAAAATAAAAATTTAAAAAAAAATAGAACTGTGCAACACAGTGAACCCTAATGTAAACTATGAACTGTAGTTAATAGTTTAATTATAAGCAATTTTGTTTGATCAAATGTAACAAAGCTACCACACTAATGCAAAATGTTAATAATAGGGAAAACTCTGTATGGGGGGTGGGTGGATGGGGTTATAGGTACTTTGTACTTTCTGTATGATTTTTCTGTAAACCTGCAACTGCTCTAATAAAAAAAATCTGGGGAAAAAACTTAGCACAAGCAGACTGGGTTGGTGTTCCAGGGTTACTAAATGGAAGAGTTGGTCTCTGAAACTTGAGAACTATACATCTCCATATGAAGCTCCGTGAGGGTCTTCTGAAGGTCATGTGGAGACAGGGTGATAGATTTCTATCAGTGCCTTTCTCCTCTAAGACTTAGGAAATACGTCTTTAAACAGGGATCCAGTTTCAATAACAATTGATTCAGAAAATGGCTCAAAATCTTTGAATATGGAAGTTGAGTTGTAGCGTGCTGTGAGAAACCTTATGCACTGGGAATTCGGCCACTCGTGATCTCGGGAAGTAAACTTTTCCACAACACAGGCAGCATATGATGTCACGGACAGAACACTGAACATGGAGTCAAAAGGCTGGGATTTGAATCCCAGTTTTTCTATTTATAAAATGTAAAATTCTGACTAAATCCTTCAGCAGTTGGAGTTTTCTTCTTTCTCATCTGTAAATCTGCCATAATAACACCTTGCTCAACTTATTGAATCATTATAAAGGTCACATAGGAAAACAAATATTAAATCACCTTGTAATCAACAAATTCCCTTGATTTTTCTTTTTTTAATTCACTGATAAATGCAATTCCATAGGCTTTCCATTCACGCTACATTTGTCAAGTTTGCTCTTTAATTAGAAGGAGACATTTCTGGATTTGTGTTATGTGAAAACAGTGTTTCTTTTCGAGTCATATTTTCCTGAGCCTATTCTTAGGGGCTTTTAAGCTAAAGGGAGTTGGGGAGATCCATCCCATCCCTTAGAAACTTTAGGATTTGGTCTCCAGATTTGCTTTTCCTCCCCAGTCAGAAAGGCATTGACGAACTGAAGGAGGAGCCACTGGCAATAGGAAAGTGGTGGAAAATGTGCCCTCGGGTGACTGTGGCAGCAGGAGGCACTAGGGTCATAGGTGAAAAGGGCTGAAGGATGTTCCCTGTAACTCTACCCAACCCAGGACAGACTCTGGGAAAGGATCTGCAAACTTGTGTTCTGTCTTGATTCCAGACCATTTATCTGGTTGGAGAAATCAATACCTTCTCAATGTATTACAACCTCATTAGCCTTCTCCTGGGATTGCAATTTGCAGCGTGGCTGAGCACTCCACCTCCCCTCACCAGGGACAAATCCACAGAGACTTCCTCAAAATCCTGGCCGTGTGAGTGAGCCCAGGTGTCCTCGAGGACGGGAGCACGTGGAGCTGAAAGGGAAGGCATTTCTCAACCAGAGTATCTGGTCCTATTTCTCATGCCTTGAGTCATCTCTGACTTGTGGCCGTAAGTCTTGATTTTCCCGGTTATAAAACAGAACCAACGACTTACACCTTAAAAGCGAAGCAAAAATGTTTTGAGGTCTTTAATCTATTATTATCATCATCACTATTACTACCTCAATTTACTTTATTGATACTACCTCAAATTATCTTTATTATTATGAATTGCATCTGAAGCCTTTGCTGTGTGCCAGGCAGTATAGTTTTGTACACATTATAAAAACACTTTGAGATGGATACTCTTATAATTCCCTTACTATAAATGGATAGCTGAGGCTCAGAAAGAGTAAGCAGCTGGTAGATGGTATGTGGCAGAGCTGGGAATCAAACTTGTGTCTTTAACTACAACACATTTATCATCTCTCCTGCAGGGAGTGCTATGAAATCAAGGTTGGTTTTACAATGTGGACAATGAACTTTTACTCTCAGAAGAAATGAGTGACCATATAGGCTTACATATAAAAGCTTACTCTAGCTTTTCCTTGAGCAGTGGGGAAACAGTGGGAAAGGGGAAGGTGACCTCCCTGCAGTTGTCCTTGGATTGGGGCCAAGGAGGGGCATGGGCTGTCCTTTCACCTGCACTGCTTTCCCAACAGATGCTTTATACAAGGGTTTTGAGAAAAGTCCACTCTTATTCAGTTGAGGCAGTAAATACATGCCGGTTGTTTTATTCTTGATTATTATATTTTGTACCATATCCCTAAAAAAAGAAATCTTTTGGGTGGTTCTATTCAGTTAGGCAAAACAAACACCAGCTTGTCACACCTGTGAATACTTAAGACCTGTGCTTTTAAGGACTTGGCAATCATTAAATTAGTTCATCCAGGTTACTTTGCCAAGTAAATAAAACAGTCTGACAAGGCAATGCATCCTGTTCAGGACTTACCCCGAAAGTCATCTGTGGCCAAGGAAAATACCTGAAACACCTTTGTAATGCATTTTCCTTTTCTGCTTCTCCTTTATTAGATTTCCAGTGTCCCTGAAGCTTCTCCCCACCTAAGTTCAGAAGCCTGAATTTCCTGGGCTTCCCAGAATCATCTGTAGATGCCCGCAGGGAATGTGGGGCAGTCAATAACCAGAGCTTTGACAGGCCGGACGGCTTTCAAACGCCCTGGCATGGGAATGGAAGGGAAATGCTGGAGTGTGGGTCTGGGGAAAGGACCGGCACCCTGAGTTCTGCCAAGTCACGGGTCGAGACTGATGAGGGGAGCAACCGCCGCTGCAGACCAGCTGAGCTGCAGCAGGCGGCTGTGGCTGGAGCAGCACTGCAGCAATAGTGGATCACAGCAGCTAGACATCTCCTCCTCAGAGGCCAACTCAGGGAGTGAGAAGAAGGAAAGTCATCACACCTCCAAAGCACCTCCGAGGGCTTCACACCACACCTCTACGGAGCAGCATGGCTTGTGCAAGGTGTGTGTTCATATTTTCTTGATACTGTGCCTAGTGCCTCTTGCCTGAATTTATGGAATGTGGAAGTGCCTAGCTCTATCTCCCTCACATTTCTTCAGTCTCTCCTCTTCTCTCCTGCCCCACAGCCCCTGACTGATTTCAGGCCTCAAGCGGGGCAGACTGGTCCCCCAATTTGTTGGCAGTCTTGCCTCCCACTTTATTTTCCACGACAACTAGAGGGACCTTTCAAACCGGCAAATCTGATCAGATGGGCTGCCTTCTTGGAGTCCTTCAGAGACTTCCCAGCACCCACAGGATGTGGTCTCAGTTCTGAAACTTGTCATTCAAGGCCCATCAAGGACCAGACTCCTCTTGTTTTTCTCTGTGGCCTCATCTATCCCCACTCTTGCATCTGACTGCCCTGTCCAAAGATATTGAACTGCACCTGGTCCTCAGGACGGCCCTGCCATGTGGGCTCTCCCTTCTGCCCTTCAACTAACTAATGTCCACACGTTTCAGGTCTCTGGGCAGACTTTCCTCCTTAACCACCCTCCCAGGTATCTCCCATGGGCTACTGCACCTGTGCTTGCCCACATCAGTACCATGACTCATAATGAAATTGCTGGTCTTCACTCTTCTGTTTTCTCCATTAGACTGACTTCCTTGAGGACAGAGATTTTGCATGTCCAATTTAGTCTTCCCAGGAACAGGCACAGCGCCAGCCCACAGCAGGTGCCCAGTGAATGCCAACTGGGTGGCAAAGGAGCTAAACAGGTGTTGATGCCACCGATGCCCACAGGGCCTCCTTGGTGGCCTTCACTCCTCAAGTCGAGGCTGTGGCATGTGGAGCAGGGGTGGAGGCTTTGGGTCAAACCACCTGGAGCCAAATTCTACTCTACTGCTTCAGGCTGTGTGACACTGGGGAAGTCACTCAAACCTGCTGAACCCAGCATTCTCATCAGGAAAAATGGGCTCAAATACTACCCACCTTATAGTGCCATAGTGAAGACTGAACGAGAGAAGCTACAAGAATTGCATGAGCGCAGAGGCATAAGTTGGAACTGGGGCTTTGCCATTTACTGGCCATATCGCTTTGAGCCAAGTATTTAATACAACCCTCAGTTTTCTCATCCATAAAATGGGGCCAATGGCAACACCCACAATGCCAATCTTCCTCTCTGAAAAATTGGGATGGGGAGCTTCATCCTGCCTTTCCACCACAAGAGAGGAAGAGCTGGCCTGCAGAGGGAATGTGGGAGGAGAACCTGAGCAGGTGTGAACAAGCCCCTTCTGGGTTTTGTCTTCCAGGCTTGCCTGGCTGTAGGTTTGACTTAATCAGTGCCAATCTACCAAGTACCCACTCTATGTCAGGGCCTGTGCTAGATGCTAGGAATACAGTAGTAAATGCAACAAAGTTCTAAAGAAATAAGCACCTTAAGATGTACAATATGTGTCAAATAGTATTGTGATATTCAGAAGAAAGCAAGACAATGGAGAGGGCAGCCATCCTGGAGTGGTCAGCAGAGGCCTGTGTAAGGAGGGGACATCTGAGCCGTGACCTGAATGAAACGATGAAGCCAAGATCAGGTGGGAGAATGTACCCGAGTATGAAGGGCCTGTGCCAAGTCCTGAGGCAAGAGTAGGCTCAGGGTGCTCGAGAAACCCCAAGAAGGGCTCAGTGGTCAAAGCAGGGTGAGCAGCAAGGGTGGGGAGGAGGGGAATGGTCAGAGAGGCAGGCAGGGCCCCGATGTGAAGAGCCTTAGAGGCAAAGGGAAGGAGCTTCGATTTTCCTTCTAATGGAAACCAGAAGCACTCGGAGCAGAGGAGTGACGTTATCTGATTTATGTTTTAAACCACCCCTTTGACTGCTTTGTGGAGAGATGATGGTAGTGAGGGGGGAAGCAAGGAGAGCAGCTGGGAAGACATTCAGGTTGTCTAAGCAAGAATCGAGGGCAGCCTGAGTCTGGCGAAAGTGGCGGAGGGGCGAGGTGTGGTTGGAACCAGAATGTGCTTCAAGGAAAAGCCAGCAGAACTTAATGTCAAGACGGAGGTAGGGTACGAGGGAAAGAGAGGGGTCTAGGAGACCTGGGGACCCCGGGAAGGAAGGTCTGGAGTATTGATGTGAGCGGAGGGCACGGCTGCATCAACTCCTCCTCCAGAGAACGAAAGACTTGACCCTGTGGGGAGGGCTGGGTGGATCAGGTTCTGCCTGTGATCAGGGAGGCAAGTTCAATTCAGGGGATGAAAATATTGGGGAGCCCTGCCATGACCACAGGTCACACCATGTGCTCCAGTTCAGCTTCATCACTGAAAATTTAAAAAAAAGACAACAAAAAACCTAAATAGTTTGAGCCCCACCCTCTCCAGTTGCTAGGCCCTATTTTTTCAATTGGTCCAAACCAGGAGGGAAAGATCATTTCTAAGCTCCCTAAAGCCAAACACTTTTATCCAAAATCACCATCCTAGAAACCAACATGAGGTAAATAAGCCGTTCATTTTAAATGCACAGGAGCCCAGGAGGGGTGACAGATTAAATGTTGAGGTTCCCAACCTGCAGCATAAGTTAATAAGCAAGGAACTGATGAAAATATATGCACCTTGTGTATTTCTTCTATGCACCTTCCAGGTCGAATTCTCTCTCTTCTTTCTGCCTTTCCAGAGGGACAGGGAATTCGCAGTGGGAAGGAAGCCCTCTCTGAGAAGGTCTCAAGGACGAGCTCCCTGGGGCAAAGAAATGGCGCTTTCTCCCCTCCTCCCTCCAGACTTGGCCCCAACTAACCCACTTCCCACCCACAGCTCAGCAGCAGAAAAGAACAGCATTAGGCAACATGGAAAGATCTATTCAGAAAGAGAGACCCACATAATCAAAAGGCCGGAAAAATTAGCACTGATAACAGTGAACATTTATCGACCAGGCTCTGTGCTGAGTGCTTTATAATCAACATCTCATTCCACCAGCACATGCTATAGGAAAGGTGCTTTTGATCTCAAATCTCACAGGTCAGAAAAAGCTCAGAGACGTTAAGCAGCCTGCCCGGGTCTGCATGGTGAGGAAGGGGCAGCCGGACTCCACAGGCCAGTCCCTTCTCCACCCTCCCTCCCCTCACACCCTTCTAGAAGCCTCTGCCACCCATGATCCAGCCATCACTCTTTGCAGAATGTCTCTGCTTCCTCCGCGCCAATGAATGTCCACCCCCACCCAACTGTCAGTCTCTATTTTACACGGAGACAGGTGGGTCTTGACAAACGAAAAATGACTGTGCAATTAGACAGTGTCAGTAGCAAAAGCAGAAATGTGGCTCGGCACCTGCTGGAAGTGTGACAGGCCCTGGTGTGACTCATGCGCCCAAGGTGGGCCCGAAAGCAGCGTGCGGGAAGGCTGCCTCTCAGGGTCCTCGCCCGGAGCTGCTTGCAATGCTTCTGGCCCAGAAGAGATGAGCTTGAGCCGGGCCCAGCAATCAGATACTTTAGCCCTGACCCTCAGCCCTGAACTTAAAAGGCTCAGGTACCTGTGCCTTTGAAAGAAAGAATTCTTAGGCCAACTGATGGTACTGGCCGGGGGGCAGGTGGGGGCTCTGTCCTTAGAGGCTGCCCCCAGCCTCCAGTGACTGATGTTTGGGAAGGGGGCAGGGTGGGGAGATTCAAATAGCAGATAATCCCAAAGGCATTTCTTTTGGGCTTTAGGAAGTATTTGATGGTTTTTTATGACTCTTTTTTTTTTTTAATGGAGAGTAACTTTACTTTTCAGGGTATGCCTCAGTGGCTTCCTATCGCACTCAGGGGGTAGCTGTCATCCCCTGGACCCTGCTCTCTCTTTAGCCTCATCTCCCGGCCCCCTGCCCCACACCCCCAGCTCTCCAACTATGCTCAGTAATACAGCTCATGTTAGCTATTTCTTTGGTCTTTCCCAGACTGCTTTGCCTTCCCCTCCTCCTTGGGTAACCAAACCCTCATACCTGTGGGAGCCTCCTCTGTGTGGTCAGGTGCACTCACCCCGTACCTGCTCCCTGCTTCCTGCCCAACGACAGGTCTGATTCCAGACCTTGCCAAAGCATCTGTTCTGGTCACAGCTGGGAGGGCCCATGACCCTAGCAGGCCTCTCTTTTCATGACACTTGCCATATGGCTGCCGGGTGAGAAGTCTCTCTCCCTCTCCGGATTCCCAAGCATGTGCAGGAACTCTTCCTTTCTCTTTCCTACGCATCCCCCACCACAGAGCCTGCCTAGAAATGAGGCTCTCCCGGGGACAGCAGAGCTGAGGAGGGCAAGGGAAGAGACAAGTAACCTGATGATTAGACTTGAGTACCTGAAGCCAGTCACGCTTGAAGCCCCGGGATCTTCCAGTTACTGGAACCAATTCATTTCTTATTTCTTTCTCTTTAACTTGGAGTTTGGTTTCTTCTATTTGCAATCAAAATGGTTGTGACCACCACATCAAGTACTTGCAGTTCTTAAATGTGCCTTGTCATTTTAATTTTCAGCAGTGCCTCTGCAAGGGCTGTTCCTTCCGCCCGCAGTCTCGAGACTGACCTTGTCCAGCCGGGCCCCATCAAGACTCAGTCAAGTGTCTGTGCTTCCAAGGGGCCTTCCCCGCCATCTCCATGGACAGCCAGGGGAAACGGCCCCTGCTCTCCAAGTCTCCAAGTCACCTGGAGAGTACAGGTGGCTCACTCATTAGCCCAGGTGCCCCCAGGGAGTCAGGGTTCTGTCCCCCATATCCTTAGGTCTGAAAGGATGAGAGGCAAGGAAGAGTTACCAGAACCCAGAGGGACAGCTATGTGGACAGGTGCCACAGCCTTGGTGGAGGAACACAGCCAACAAATACGGACCCGCAGGGAGAACACAGGGAATGAGCAGCCACCCCCACCCCCCTCCTGCCCTCCCCTGAGGCCAGGCAGCCCAGGTGATGCATTCCTGACCTGACCGTTACAGAGCAGGTAGAAGATGGGAATGAATCTAGAGGAGGCAAAAGAAGATACCCAGCTTCCTAGAGATTTCCCTGTGGAAGGAATAGGTGGGTCTACAAGAGGGGATATCAGGGGACTCTGAGCCCAGTAGGCACTTTAAACCTGATCTCCTCCATAGAAAATGCTCCTTTGATTAAACTCTCCTCAACAGCCTTGCTTGAGTGTGCTGTTTCTTTCCTCCCTGGACACTGGCTGATACATCTGGGTACTCCGGCATTCCCTTCTCCTCCTGCCCCAGTTGAGGCACTTCACTTCAAAGAGGCATAACTGGCAATTGCCCAAGGCATGGTATGGGAAGTAGAATGCTGAGAGCTGGTCATTCTAAGAGCAAGAAGACTTGATGGCCTGCCCAGCCTCACAGAGAAA
The DNA here is from genome assembly GCA_004027775.1 of Bradypus variegatus. Classification (NCBI taxonomy): domain Eukaryota; kingdom Metazoa; phylum Chordata; class Mammalia; order Pilosa; family Bradypodidae; genus Bradypus; species Bradypus variegatus. The sequence goes on along the minus strand of PVKY010013369.1, from coordinate 727 downwards.
CAGCACAAGGGATAGACCTCCAGCCTCCTGCTGTTCACCCGCCCAAGGCCTCTTTCCTCTACACAACGTGGGGCATTTGCTAAGAGAGCCCCCACTTCTAGCCCATGGAATGTCCCTACATTTCATTGTTTCTGCACACAGGAGTTGTTTGGGGGTGTTTTTTGGAGAGAGGAGGAAAATCTGAAAAATATTAAGCTATGCAGACCTACTCCTCCAAAGGAAGCAGCGTTCCCAAACCAGACTGGGCAGCAGTGAGCCCCGGAGCTCATGTGGCTGCCCAACTCCAGGATCATAGAGATGCCAGCAGGTGCCAAGTGGCCCTGGCACCAGGGCCTATAGCCCATGCTCAGCAGGACCTGCTCCTGCAGCAGCAACGTGTCCCTGCCACCCTGCTGCACCAACTCTGTGGAAGGCATGCTAGGCTGAGAGCTGCAGGACTCCAGTGCCAGCTCTGCCACTGGCTGGCTGCACGACCTTAAGCAAGCCACTTTCCCTTTTTTTTCCCCCATGTTTTTCTCCTCTACCAAAAGAGAGTATTGGAATCTCAGCCCTTGAGTGGACTTATATCTCTATTTCTATTTGGTTTGTTTTTTTTTTTGAATTTTTAAAATTCAATTTTATTGAGATAATTCACAAACCATACAATCATCTACAGTGTACAATCAGTTGTTCCAAGTACCATAATATATTTGTGCATTCATCACCACAATCAATTTTTGAACATTTT
>PVKY010013368.1:0-11059 GCA_004027775.1 Bradypus variegatus | reverse complement strand
TAGGGCAATAAATTTCCCTCTTAGCACTGCCTTTGCTGCATCCCATAAGTTTTGATAAGTTGTGTTTTCATTGTCATTTGCCTCAAAGTATTTACTAATTTCTCTTGTAATTTCTTCTTTTACCCACTGGTTTTCTAAGAGGGTGTTGTTTAGCCTCCATATGTTTGTGAATTTTATGCCCTTCTGCCTTTTATTTATTTCCAACTTCATTCCATTGTGGTCTCAGCAAGTGTTTTGTATAATATCAATATTTTTAAATTTGTTGAGACTTGCCTTGTGTCCCAACATATGGTCTATCCTAGAGAATGTTCCATGAGCACTTGAGAAAAAAGTGTATCCTGCTGTTGTTGGATGTAGTGTTCTATAAATGTCTGTCAAGTCTAGTTCATTTATCATACAATTCAACATCTCTGTTTCTTTAGTGATCCTCTGTCTAGATGTTCTGTCCATTGATGAGAGTGTGTATTGAAGTTTCCAACTATTATTGTAGATGTATCTATTTTTCCTTTCAGTGATTGCAGTGTTTGCCTCATGAATTTTGGGGCATTATGGTTTGGTTCATCAATGTTTATGATTGTTATGTTTTATTGATGAATTGTCCCTTTTATTAGTATATAGTGTCCTTCTTTGTCTCTTTTAATTGTTTTACTTTTGAAGTCTAATTTGTCTGATATTAATATAGCTACTGCTGCTTTTTTCTGGTTGTTGTTTGCATGAAATATATTTTTCCAACCTTTCACTTTCAGTCTATTTTTGTCCTTGTGTCTAAAGTGAATTTGTTGTAGACAGCATATAGATGGGTCCTGTTTTTTAATCCATTCTACCAGTCTGTGTCTTTTTATTGGGGAGTTTAATCCATTTACATTTAATGTTATTACTGTAAGGGCAGTGCTTTCTACTACCGTTTTGTGATTTGGAATTTATATGTCATATCTTATTTTTTCCTCTCTTTTTACCTTTCGTGATAATCTTCATTTCTGCACCCTTCTCCAACTCTCTCTCTCCTGCCTTTTCCTTTCAGCTTGTAGCACTCCCTTTAGTATTGCTTGTAATGCTGGTCTCTTACTCACAAACTCTCTCAATTTCTGTTTGTCTAAAAATGTTTTAATCTCTCCCTCATTTTTGAAGGAATGTTTTGCTGGATACAGAATTCTTGGTTGGTAGTTTTTCTCTTTCAGTATCTTAAATATATCACACCACTGTCTTCTTGCCTCCATGGTTTCTGCGGTGAAATCTGTACGTAGTCTTATCGACTTTCCCTTGTATGTGATGGATCGCTTTTCTCTTGCTGCTGTCAGAATCCTCTCTTTGTCTTTGACATTGGACAATCTGACCAGTAAGTGTCTTGGAGTAGGTCTATTGGGATCTATTATGTTTGGGGTATGTTGTACTTCTTGAATCTCTAATTTTCTGTCTTTTATAAGAGTTGGGAAATTTTCAGTGAATATGTCTTCTATTACTCCTTCTGCGCCCCTTCCCCTCTGTTCTCCTTCTGGAATACCCATAACACGTTTATTTGTATGTTTCATGTTGTCACTCAGCTCCCTAAGACCCTGCTCATATTTTTCCATTTTTTTTGCCATCTGTTCTTTTGCGTGTATGAATTCAAATGACCTGTCTTCCAGTTCACTGATCCTTTCTTCTGCCTGTTCAAATCTACTGTTGTGTCCTTCCATTGTGTTTTTCATCTCCTCCATTGTGGCCTTCTTTCCCATGAGTTCTGCCATTTGTTTTTTTAAGTTTATGAATTCTTCTTTATGGTCAGCCAGTGTCTTTATATCCTTCAGCTCTTTTGCTATATCTTCCTTATCTTCCTTCATTTCCCTGAAATTATTTAGCATTAGTTGCCTCAACTCCTGTATCTCAGTTGAGCTATTAGTTTGTTCCTTTGGCTGGTCCATATTTTCGTGTTTCCTGGTATGGTTTGTTATCTTAAGTTGTCTAGTCATCTGATTTTCTTGATTAGTTTATTTTGGAGCTTGTTTTCTGTTTTTTACCTAGCGTTTTTCTTGTTGGTTAGCTTTGTTCTCTGGCCTCTGTTATTCAATTCAACTTATTCTAGGCCTCTAACTTGGGTTCTATTTAGTTGATCAAAATTTTTCCCCTCTTGTTTTTTCTGTTTCTTGCTCTGCCTCTATGTAGCTTTTTTGTGAATGGGTCTCCTCAGATATGGTCAACCCTAGTCATTTTCCTAGTCTAGTGAGGCCTGGGTCTCATTGGGAGTGTGTGGAGTTTTCCTGAGAATGAGACCTTCCTATGAGGCCTATAGAATTTGTGCTCTTCCTCTCCAGTCTAGCAGATTGTGCTTGCCAGCCTGCAGCTCCCCCACCAGTGTAAGGAGGTGTGGAGATTTTACTTCTCCTGGTGACTCTGATCCTGTCAGGGACGCGGCTGACTGAAGCAGGAATCTGAATTCCAGCCCCTGGGGTGTGAGTTCCCAGAAGGAGGACTGCCAGTTGAGCCGGACCTCCCTCCACTCTCCCAATCCTCAGAACTGCAGTTGTCTCTTAGTAGCACTATTCCCTAATGCCCTCTCCTCCTTGGGGCCTCTGCAGCTGGATTCTGTGGTCATCCTGTGTTGCCAATTAAAGATGGGGGTGGTGACCTTCAATAGTGAATACAGATCTCCAAGATGCTCTAGGTAGTCTGTCTCCCTCCAAGCCCAGCCCATTCCCTAAACCTGGGCTTCCCGATAGAAAACAACCACATATGTTACTTTTAAATTAAAAAAAAAAAGGAGTCACTTTTAAAAGTCTTTCTCCAGACTGGGAGCTCTGTGACTGTCAGAATAGAACATTTAAAGATACACCTTAGGCTATTGTCTGATAAGTACTCTCCAGCAGCTTCAGGTCCACCCCTTCCAGGGTTGGTTGAAATGCAAAAAGACAAGGAATCAGTGAGAAGCCAGAAGGGACAAAATGTAGGAGAAAAAAATGGCTTTTCTGGAGTCTGGGAATGGGTGCCCGCTTTTAGGTGCCCCCACTTCTCAGAGCCCAGCCCTTCTCCAGCACCCCCAGCTCCCAAAATCAGTCAATTAATTTGTTAATTAATTTTGCAGCTGAGGCTGGGCTGAGCCCCTCCTCTTGCCCCCAGCAGACTCCTGTTTTTTGGTTTTGTTTCTGCCTGTCCCCTTTTCAGGGAGTCAGCAGCAAAACAGTCTGTGAGATCTGGGTGGGGAGGGGCGCCAGACCTCTGGTCCGGGGAACTTACAATGTTCGCTGCGATCTTGGCTTTTCCTCCAATTCCAAACTTGCATCCGATGTGTGACTGGTTACTGGACACCCCGAAAACTCTGTTTCATATAGTTCTTGGGTAGTTGCCAGCTGCTGTGGGCTCCGTCCCCGGTGGCCGCGGTGGCGGCCACTCCTCCACGGGGCTCCAGCGGCACAGGCGGTGCGGGCTTGGCGGTGGCGGCGGCGGCGACGGCGACCACCCGAAAGCCTGGGGGCTTGTAGGAAGCTTTTTGATGACTGCTTGTATCTCTTTGCTTGTGATGGGTTGATTGAGGTCTTCTGTTTCTTCTCTGGTCAGTCTAGGTTGTTCATATGTTTCCAGGAAATCGTCCATTTCCTCTACATTATCCTGAACTATTTTCAAAGTGTCATCTCTGTATTCAGTTCCCTCTGTGGAATTGAAAGAAATTTTGTATTGATTTATTCTGCAAGTTGTTAGAAGATTCATAGTAATGGAAATTTCTTAAATGTTCATAAAGGAAAATTAAGGGGTCATTAGTCACATTTTAAATCAGTTTATCTTAGGTTATCAGAGCGTTTTGGGAATTGCAGCATTAACGTTTTTCCAGGGCTTAACATTAAGTAAGATGGTCAATGGTTTGGGCATGGTTAAACCAATGTCAAGGTAACCTTCTACCTCTATTACACTGTCATTCTATTATGCTCGATTTTAATGTGATTTACCATGTGTGGGGAGAAAGCAGGTAATCATTTGGGAAATGCCTTTTACTTTCACAGATATGAAAAATATGGGAGTTGGTCTTTGCTAATAGAAATCGTAATAATACTTGCAACCATAATTATAATTTATGATTCTTCACGATATTAAAATGCTCACATAATTATCTCTGACAGGTTTGGAATAAACTTTTTTTAAGGATGAAAGTCCTCTGAGAGAACCTATAGAGCATCTCTACATAAACAAAAATTCTCTTGAATAAGAATGTTGTACCTCAGAATAAAGAGCAACTGAAACTCAGGATTACTAGGCCACCCTATTTAGTACTTTATTTTTGAGGAAGGCCAACTTCCATTGCATTAGTAGTTAAAAAAGTAAGTGGAAGGTAAAAGTGGGGCCAAATGAATATAAACCTTTATTATGAACAAAAGAACAAAAGCAGTGGGTTTTGTGGCTTATGGGTTAAGTCTGTCATAAACTCACTACAAATAAACTAAATTCAATGATCTCTGACCTTTAATGCATTGATATTGTTGTGCCTTGCTTTATGTATTGACTATGAATTGATTAAGTCAACAAACATGAATGGAAAACCTTCTCTATGTCAGGCACTATGCTAGGCTCTGGGATTACAAAATGTGTAACAAAATGTCATCCCTCAAGATAGGTAGGGTTTGCCTCTCACAGCACACTTACCTCTGACTTTCATCACATTTTTGGCAGTACTTCATTTCATTTTTATTGATCCATTCTGACTAAATGCCTCCTTACTCTTTATAACTGTAATTTTCCCTGCATCCCAGCTTCTTTGTCAAGGAGAGAATGACTGCAAACCAACATTTCAGTGTACCAGGTCTGCTACTCTGAGTGTGAAACCTCTGGTCAGCCTCTTTGTGGGGAGAAGGATCTTAGATAATTCTGTGGGGGGGGGGGTGTGGATACAGTACCCAGTTAAGCACTAAAATGTTCAAATTTCTAAAAGAAATTACCTTTCCAAAGGTAAATATACAGCCATCAATTTGTTGTAACTGCCAATCACATATGCCCTGGGACAAACCATGCCTCATCATCTACCTCCCTTAACCTAAGCAGGAAAATGCACTGTGAAGGCCTGGCTTTTAACAGGGACAGCCGCAGCAGAGGTGCTCTGAGCCCTGCTCTCAAACACAGAGTCTTGTGGGCTTGAAAGGAGTAACCAGGGACCTCAACCTTCAGAGAGCTCCTGGTTAAGCTGGGGCAACAAAGACAATAAATGCCATTCCATGGAGTTCGGCACTATCACAGAGAAGGTATTAATACCATACAGGTTTAGAAACGTGTTCAGACACTGGGGTAGGGTCTTATTTAATTTTCACAGTCACAGGAGTCACATACTGTAATGGTCACCATTTTACAGATGCTCAAAGAAATTGAGTCTCCCATAGCCTAACTTCTTCCCCCAGCCTCGAAGGACAAGTCTTCCCTGTCCCCTTTGTGCCTCACTGCCCTTACTTCTCTGTCCTCTTGCTTACTCCTCCCTGCCCTTCTGTGTCACCTGAGCACTCAGGTACAGGTGTATTCCTGCCTCAGGTCTCCTGTACCTACTGTTCCTATTGCCTGGCATGCTGTTCCCATTGATACCGACCTGCCTGACTCCCCACTCCCTAGGGGCTGTCCACATGTGCCACCCTCCTTGTCACCGTATTTAGTAGTGCATCCTTCCAGCTTTTCCTGTGCTCCTCCCCTGCTTTATTTCTCTGTTTAGTGCTCCAGCTAATGAAGTGCAGTCACGTTTCCTTATTTATGGTAGTCATGTTTTGTGAAGTCACAAACACTGTATTAGCAAATTCTGAACTACTGCTCCTACAGGAAATACAGGGTTAGGCTCCTGTGAGTCTCTGGTAACTACATTTTTGTCAACTGATCCAATATATGTGTGTGTTTCCTATTATTGTTGATTTGTTAACATTGCACTCAGGGCCGACAGCACTATAATATTTACACCTGAACCAAGCTTATCTGACACATATTTTCTCCATAAGGCACTTCACAGCCTTCTTGTGCTTATAAATACTAGAGAACACTTCAACACTACATTTGCAGGCTATTTTAAACAGAAGAATCACCCAACAAAAAGCACAAAAATGAAAAAAACATGTGTCACTAAATATACTGCAAAATGGACACTTGTCTAAAGTTTGAGAGCTGAAATAAGGCAGAATGCTACCTTCTTAGACTTTGGCTGGGAACATATGTATTAGGTGACAAATCCTTTGCCATTCTGTGCACGTCTGCAAATAACCAATGTTGTTTTCATGCCCAGTAACACATCCATTCTGCAGCCTAAGGATCAAGGAGTCATTTGAACTTTCAAGTCTTATTATTTAAGAAATACATTTCTTAAGGCTATAGCTGCCATAGATAGTGGTTCCAATCTGATGGATCTGACCAAGGTCAATTGAAAATTTTCTGGAAAGGATTCACTATTGCAGATGCTATTAAGATCATTCTTGATTCATGGGAGGACATTAAAATATCAACATTAACAGGAGTTTGGAAGATGTGGATTCCAGCCTTCATGGATGACTTTGAAGGGTTCAAGACTTCAGTGGAGGAAGTAACTTGAAGATGTGGTGGGGATAAGAAGAGAACTGGAATTAGAGGTGGAGACTGAAGATGTGACTGAAGTGCTGCAATCTCATGATAACATGTCAATGGATCAGGAGTTGCTTCTTATGGATGAGCAGAGTGTTTTTTTGAGATGGAATCTACTCCTGGTGAAGATGCTGTGAACATTGTTGAAATGACAACAAAGGACTATCAACTGAGTGGATAAAGCAGCAACAGAGTTTGAAGGGATTGACTCCAGTTTTGAAACAAGTTCTACTTAGGTTAAAATGCTATCAAACAGCATTGCATGCTACAGAGAAATCTTTCATGAAAGGAAGAGTTAATCAATGTGTCAAACTTCATTATTGTTTTATTTCAAGAAATTGCCACAGTCACCCCAGCCTTCAGCAACCACCACCCTGATCAGTCATCAGCCATCAACATTAAGGCAAGACCCTCCACCAGCAAAAAGCTTATGACTCACTGAAGGCTCAGATAGTTAGAATTTTTAGCAATAACATATTTTTTAAATTAAGATATGTTCTGTTTTTTTAGATATAATGCTATTGCACACTTGATAGACTACAGTATGGTGTAAACATAAATTTTGTATGCACTAGGAACCAAAAAAATTGTGTGACTCTCTTCATTGCTATTTTCGCTTTAATGTGGTGGCCTGGAACTGACTCCTGCAGCATCTCCAAGGTATGCCAATATTGATTTGGGGGTTACAAATACATTTTAATGAGTAGTTAAATTCACAAATATGAAATTCATGAATAATGAGGACTGACTATATGTAGTCCATCTATTTATTTTGTTCATTGTTTATTTACCCCATTCAAATGTAAACTCCATGAGGGAAGGGGTTTTGTCTTTTTTTTCCCCATTTGATCTTCTGCCTTGAACAGGACCTGATAAATAGTAGGTATTTAGTAAATTTTTGTCAAATATATGTATATATTAATGAACAGATAAATTAGTGAAAGAAAAAATTCACCGTAATTCTCACTCTCATAGACAGTGAGTAATTGGGCCTGTATCTGTACTCTGTGTGCCTAAGCTGTGCAGAGATCAGGGAATAGGTAAAATGTGAACTCAATCTTTAAAATTGTGCAGGTATTGGCAGTTTGATCAAGGAGAGAAAAGGCAAGGTGTACATAGAGGAAGGGAAGCGGAGACAGCCAGGCACATTCCTTTCTTCATTGTCCTGGGTTTGTTTCAGAATTTTCTTTGCCAAGAGTCTATTTAAAGACAGTTTTTTCCCTGCTATTCAGTTCATGGCTCTTTCATTCTATGTATACCAAAGCTGTTTCAGAGACACCTCTGGATGCATTGTTGCCTAGCAAATAACCTCTCCATTTTGAGATCATAACAGATGATTGGATGTTAACAGGAATTTCTAAAATTAAACTTTTGATTCTGGAAACATTCGCAGTCTACTTAGAGAAATTGTAATTTTTTCCCAATTCTCTCCATGTGCTTGCTAGATTTTTCCATACGTTGTTTATAATAACTTTTCCTTGTGGTTGTAGATAACAGATTTCTGCTTTAATTCAAGAAATGTCTCCTATAATGTTTTGCAACATGATACTTTCTAAGTTTCAAAGCGTGAGTGTGTTGTCTAATTGTGTTTTTGTGTATGGAACTGTAGAAACGGTGCTAATACCTCTAACTGCTCCTTCCATCCCTGACAGCGTGTTTAAGGGAATGTAAAGGTTGAACTTTTTTTTTTTTTAGTCATTGTAATTCACATTCAGAAGGAGTCTATTTGTATGGTAATCGTAATAAGTAAAACAGTATTCCATTCTCTCTGGGATTTGCTTTCTGACATCTTCACGTTCTCCAGTACTTTAACCTGGCAACAGCGTATTAACAGCAATTCATACTCTGTATTTTAACATGTAGGAACAGTACCCAGAAGATTAATACATGATGAGGGGAAAGAACTAAGAGGTGATGTTGAGGCCATAATTAGTTTTGCTTTCATACACCCTATGCTGGAATTTTCTGATCTTCACTGAGATTAAAGTCACCATGGAGTTTTCAGCATTAAGAAAAAATGATTGTACACAGTGAAGCACAAATAACATTTCCCTTCTTTTTAAAGATTATGATTCCAACATGGGTATACAGATGATATTCTCATTGTATTCATTCTTTTGCACCAAGGATTTTGAGGGCAGAGTGGAAGTAATTTTCTTTTTGTGGGCATGTCTCATGAAGGACTCCTTAACCAACTGCTCATCTGGCTTGCCCAGAACAGAAGAAAGACAGTTGAAGAGGCTTCGCTCCCAATTTCAAGTGATCACTGTGTGTTTTTGTCTTAAATGAGACAATTGTGAGAATAGGGGTTATATCTTCAATCACACAAAATGGCACTTATTTGTTCACCAAACAAACCTAATTAGATTAATTTCCTGCATGATCTCATTAGGTGAGTGCTTTAGCTAACACCTTAAGCTCCCTTCAGTTCAGAGGTCTTCTGCTCAGATGCTTCTCTGGGCAGATAGATAACATAAAGGAATAAAAGGGGCCTGGTCAAACTGCTTCTGCTCCATCAAAAGCCAGGCACTGGCTGGCCAGAAGCTACACTACAGATGAGTGAATCTGACCAAATGGACATTTCTACCCTGCCCAGAGGATGACTGTGTGCTGGAATGTTGCATTGAGACGTTACAAATGACTGTTTTTATGAGAAGTCCTCTGATCATTCTACATGTTAGTTCACATTTAAAAGAAACAATGGTTTGTGCCAGCCAAACAACACAGGCTTGTGGTCTTAACATTTGCAGGTCTGGGATCAGAGAACAACTGGAGGCTTGCATATTACAAGCATAAATATTTAAAAGTTGTAAATCAAGCTAACTAAACTGTTAATGTGTTCTATTTTCCCATTTTGATGAATATACTCTATTGACTTGGAAGGTCAGGATTGAAATTAGATTTCTCTAAGTTTTGTGTGTACCAGAATAAGGTAGCGTGGGGAGAACAGGCCCTGCCTGCCCTCTATTCCTACTGAACTTCTCTTCTCACCCCCTGGTTCTGTCCCTCACACAGGTGTGAACATCCCAGGCTACGTGTCCAAGCTCTGCTTTCTTTCCCATAAACGGAAGTCCTTTGGCCAACCTTCAGTCCTGGGGTAGTGCAACCTTCAATCCTGGCTTGGCTTGCCCTGGGGAGAGTGAAGCAGGAGAAAAGGCCCATGCAAGCCTGGAGTCAGGCCTGGGAGTCGTTTGGGCAGAGAAATCCAGGATCCCTGGAACCAGAGCTTGATCTAGAATCTAGACTCCAGGTCTACTGTCTACTGGGGACCAGTACACAAGCTCCAAGTGGGCACATCTCCTTGGCTCCACCTACTCCTGGTTCTGTAGGAAAGGCATGGCTGAGGAGGGCCACAGGATACCTCCTGAATTGTTTCACCAAGGGCCGGGGCCTTGGTAGTTGGGATCTAAGGGAATACTGGTTTTCACCCTCTAATTTAGAGTCATAGTATATTTGTTCCAGGTGGGATCTAAGAGATCATCTCCTTCATCCCTATACCCTCATTTTACAGACTCCTCTGGCAATGTACCTCATTGAAGAATCATAAGCTTTTTAGCCAGAAACCTCTGAACTTAATTGTTAGTCCCATCACTTACTAAGTGGGTGATATGTTGCTTAGCTTCCCTGAACCTTAGTTTGCTCCTGAGAAAATAGAGATGAAATGAATTTCATTCTGGCATATCAAGGACTTTTCTGACAAGTTATGGTTGAGAACTTTGAAAACTGGTTCACCCTAAGAGAACACCCTCTTTAGGGATGTCTATTCCATGTAACTGTCTCTCAGCCACACTTACTTCCCTAAGATTTTCTGCTTAAATGGAAGGACAATCTTAAGCTGCCCTTCCAATCCTTGAATTATCTTTCTCTTTTCCATAAGAAAAAGAGCGAGAAAGAAAGCAAGTTAGCAAGTTTTATGTTGCTTAAACATGAAAAAGTTCATATCTGTTTTCCCTGAATCTGATGGTGATAACTTTTCAATTCTTAAGGCACTTAGAACCATTGTGTAAATTTTTAAATTAATTTGCATGCAGGACTCAGCTTATAGATTGTTGGCTAAATTCCACTGGACATCTATACCGATGCAACTTTTATGAATCACCTCAGTAGGAGATCTTTTCAAAGGATCGTTTCTTGGTTTTGTTCTGCTTTGTTTTAGGAAAAATGAGAGGGAGAGAGAGAATGAGGGAAAGTTTACTTACTAAAAGGAGCAAATTTTAAATACAGTTTAAATCCAACCTTTTTTTTTCTAATTTAAAGAATGGTTATTTGGTGTGAATCTAGAATTTAATACTGAAGTGAGAGAAGTGTGGCATTTACAGTTTTTTATTGGCTAATAGTGATGAAAATTGGGTGTTAACGTCAAGTTTATATTCTCTCTTAGTATAAGTCAGTTGTTTACAAAAGAAAGTCTGGCTAATTAGCTTGCTAAGATCATAATGTTAACTGTCTGGTTCTAAGACTATATGGGCCTGAAAACTACATTTTAGAATACTACTTTTACGTTCAGAATTGT
>PVKY010013367.1:0-11073 GCA_004027775.1 Bradypus variegatus | reverse complement strand
CCAGAGGCTAAATCTAGAAAAGTTCACAGCGAAATAAAAGCCCGTCTCTTCTCAGACAGGCTCATTTTTGATCCTTTCTTTGTAGACATCAAGGATTCATTTCTTTAATATTTAGGGGCTTTTGTCCCAAAAAGAAGCAGCCGTATTTGCATCCGATGTCTCATTTTTCAAGGCAAGCCAGAGAGATCTTTCTGGCAAGATGGGGTTTCCTCCTTCCCAGATCTGTCATTTGATTTGTCTGCTTCCGCCTCCCAGCCTTTGGGCCTCTGGCAGGGGGCACCAGAGAGGGGGGCTCTGGAATTTTCCACACACAGTGAGGTCTCTCTGCCACAGCTCAAGGAAACATAATTAGAACCTCACAAAGTTACAGAGACGAAGGCGGCCTCAGGAGCTGGTGTAGGGCCTGACTACTGAAGGAGATGAACTAAAAGCTTTATTTCCCAACTCCGGACAGGCTGAGGGGTCCACAGGGAACAAAAGGCCTGCCTTGGGTGCACGGAGGGGGTTATTTTTCTAACACGAGCTAGTCAGAAATGGGAAATCGCTCTATGCACGCAGGCCTGCAGGTCTGGCTGCCTTTTATTGCTCAGCCTGGGATGCCACACTGAAGGCAGGGAATGTAAGAAAATGCCCACTGCGAGATCATTTCCTCACAGTCGTGGTCCCTGCTCCTGGAAGACGCTGGCCCGGGTTTAATCACTCACCTGAAGTTCGTCAGAAGTAAAAATGAGCCTGGGTGAGCTTTTCAGACATTTCCTTCCACTTGCAAGAATTCAGTTTCTGGCCCGGACATAAATTTGCAGCCATCAGCACCCAGGAGGCTGGGGATGGATTTCTGAAATCAATCCTCCGGCTCATGGAAAAGGTCGTCATGGGGGAAATCTGTCTTCTGTGGCTGGCTGGGGCACTTCGCGCCGATGGCCAGGGGCGCCCCTGGACAAAACGGAGGTGCTTGCTGCAAGGCTTCCAGGTGGGGGTGTGAAGGAGGCCCCCCCCAGGATGGATGGTGCAGCCAGGAGGTGACGGGAGACCAATCAGCCAAGCTCCAGTGCTGCCCCAAAACCCACTTCCATGGGTTCCTTTCTGCAAGTTACCATGTGCCCCTGGGGGGGGGGGGCGCAAATTAATTTGGGTCCAAGCCTTTTATCACCTTGGACACACGTTCCAGCATTGCCAAGAAATGAGACTCAAAGGTAGTAATTTCCCCAGTGACGGTAAGGAGGTGGCAGAACACTTGGTAAGAGAATCTGCAGCCAGGTGACCTGGGTTCAAATCCCAGCTCTTCTGTGTGACTCTGGTGAGTGATTTCACCACCAAAAACAATCTTAGTCTCCTGGCTGCTAAAGCAAATAGCATGAAACGGATTGGGTTAACAACAGGAATTTATCGGCTCGTGGTTTCAGAGTCTAGAAGAGCCTAGAAGACTTGCTTCCCCCCAGGATCAGAATCTTCTGGCTGTCAGCAATCTTTGGGGTTCCTCAGCTTTTTCATTGCATGGAAATGCACACATTGGCGTCTTCTCCTTTCTCTTCTGTGTTCCGGTGACTTCCAGCTTCTGGTTGCTCCATGTGGCTTTTCTCATAAAGGACTCCAGTAATCCAGATTAAAACCCAACTTGATTTGTTGGGCCACACCTAAACTGAGGTAACATCTTGAAGAGATGTTATTTACAGTGGGTCCACACCCATCACAATGTCCAAGCTGGGGTAACACAATTGAATCCCCAACAATCTGCCCTCTGGACCCCAAAAAGGCATGTTCTTCCCATATGCAAAATACATTCATTCCATCACAACATTCCAAGACGTTTCAGTAACCATGCTAAGTACAAAGTCTCATCAAAATCTGCTACGGGTGTGGTCCATACTGGGCCTAAATCCTTCTGTCTGATGGACCCGTGAAATCTAGAGAACAAGTTATCCACTTCCAATGTACAAAGGAGGGACAGGCGTAGGGTTAACAGTCTCATTCCAGAGGGGAGAAATTGGAAGGAAAACAGGAGTCATGGATCCCAAACAAGCCCGAAACCCAGCAGGGCAAACTCCATCAGATTTCAAGGTCTGAGAGTCATCTATGAGGAATGTTTTGTCCTCTGGGCCTGATGGATCTGCAACCCCACCCCTTGTAAGTGCTTGCACAGCAGCCAGGGCCCACCTTCTCTGGGCCTCAGTTTCCCCAGTTGCAGTATGGGGCTAACAACAGCACTGGCGTCATTGAGGTTGTTAATATATTAAATGGCTGAACATATGCAGTTCATGATCTGACTGATATTGGAATAAAAATAAGAATAAGATTTGCTGACTGATTTGAGTCAGGAGCCAGAAAGTCTGAATTTAAATCTTGGGTCTGCATTATCTTGGGCAAGTTACTGCCTCTCTCTTTGCCTTTGTTCCCTCTTCTCTCAAACGGGGGTAATGACAACCAAGGTTGGCAGCCACCTCACAGGGGCTTTTTGAGGACTGAATTAGCAAATATTTTTGAAGCGATTAAAGCAGTGGTTCATAGTGAGTGCTATGCCAGCTGCTGTTTTCCTTACAAAGGCAAGTAGGACTGCCATTTTTTGCCATCCTAAGATTCACAGATTAGCAAGGGAGAAGGACAAGCAAAGAGGCAACTATAAAACGGTGTGACAAGTGCACTGATGGGGAGAAGTCCACGGCGATGTAAGAATAGAGGCCAGCTATGGAACCCATCGTGGTTGGTCTTTCCCCTGGGTCCTGGAACATAATCTCTCTATCCTTGGAATTTCCCAGTGTAGAAGTGTCTTTGTTATTGGTGGGCCCCAGGGCACACCTGAAGAGTCTTTATTAAACACTTTGTACCAGCCCAGACTTCCCCCCAACCCCAGGGGAGTGGGGAGGGGCTGGAGACTGAGTTCAGCCAGGCTGGCGTTGAGTCAGTCAGTCACCAACAGATGCCATCATTGGTTGATTCGCTCCATTGTGCCTATGTAATGAAACGCCAATAAAATCTCTGGATAGTGAAGTCGGAGAGAACTTCCTTTCATGATTGCTCATAGACATCGACTCAACAGAGAGAGGTTGGAAGCTGTGTTTGAGACCCTCCCTTAACTCGCCTATGGGTCTTTTCTTACTTGGATCCTTTTTGCTAGAATAAAATGTTATCATAAATACAGTGCTTTCCTGAGTTCTGTGCATCATGCCAGCCAATTGTTAGACCTCAGGGGGTGGTGAGACCCCCTGAATTTGTAGCCAGTAGTCAGATGTGAGGATGGCCCCGGGAATACCTGAACTTACGTCTGGGTGTCTGAAGGGCAATCTTGTCAAGGACTGCCCCTAACCACTGGAGCCTGGCCTGAACTCCAAGTGGACTCAGAATTGTGTTGAAGCTGTCGTTGAACTTATTAACCATATCTGCAGATGTTTGGGGACATGTTCCGGTTTGCTAAACCTGCCGGAATGCAAAATACCAGAAATGGATTGGCTTTTACAATGGGGGATTTGTTAGTTCACAAATTTACGGTTCTAAGGCCATGAAAATGTGCAGATTAAGGCATCAGGAGGTAGATACCTTCTCTGAAGAAAGGCCAATGGCATCCGGGGTTCCTCTGTCACATGGGAAGGCCCATGGCTGGCTCTGCTGAACCTTCTCTCCTGGGTTTAGCTTCTGAATTCAGTGTCTTTCTCCAAAATGTCTCTGGGCTTCTTAGCTTCTCCCAGGGGCAAACTCTGGATTAGATATTTTAGCTTCTCTGCAAACTGTCTCAGCTTCTCTGTATCTCCAAGCGTCTGGGTCTCTGTCGGCTCTGAGCTCTCTCTCAAGGACTCCAACAAACCAGTGAAAACCCACCTTGAATGGGCAGAGTCATTCATGAGTCATATTCCATGGAAATAATCTAATCAAAATATCCCACCCACAATAAGTCTGCACCCACTCAAGACTGGATTAAAAGAACATGGCTTTCATGGTGTACATAATAGATTCAAAGCAGCACAGGACCACTTTCTGGAAGTCAGAATAGCAAAACGGACTTGATGCAAATGTCAGCAGAGGGAACAGCATGGGCAAAGGCCTGGAGGTGAGAGCATCTGTCCATCCCACAACTATTTATTGAGCACCTATTATACGCCAGACACTGCCGTAGGTGCTGGGGACACTGCAGTAAATGTCCTGCTCCAGTGGGAGGAGATGAGTCCTGTGGAACTAGCTGCAAGTTTTCACTACAGGGTTGAAGTTCAAATTGCCAGGCAGGGAAGTGAGCGGGGTACTCTGTTCACCCCTCCAGATTCTGTCTCCCCGCTTCTTCGTCCTGTCTGTTCCCCAGGAGGCTAGCCCCTGCAGACTGTATCTCCCAGCCTCCCCTGCCCCCTGGCTTCCATCTGAGTCTGGCCACAGAGCACAGCCGCAGGAGGATGGAGGGCAGAGGAGAGAATCTGGGGTATTTACTCCCTTGATTCTTTCCCTGCCGGACCATGTTCCTCTGCTGAGGCGGATTGGCTTCTCTGGGGATCCCCTCTTAGAGACAAGGCTCTCTCTGTGCCCTGGGGATGATTACAGCTTCCCTCTTTCCTCCTTCCTTCCTTCTTCCTTCTTTCCTTCCTTCCTTCTTCCTTCCCCTTCCTTTCTTCTTTCTTTCCTTCCTTCCTTCCTTCCTTCCTTCTTTCTTCCTTCCTCCTTCCTTCCTTCTTCCTTCCTTCCTCCTTCCTTCCTTCTTTTCTTCCTTCCTTCCTTCTTTCCTTCCCTCCTTCTTCCTTCCTTCCTCCCTCCTTCTTTCCATCTTTCTCTTTTCCTCTCTCCCTCCCTCTTTCTTTCCCTTTCTTTCTTTCTTTCTTTCTTTCTGTATTCACTTTATTCTTATTATAATTATTTAGACACAATGACATTCTACATCTTGCTTTTTTTCTTCTCAATGACTATTTTTTTATTATGGCAGCTACAGATAAACAGAAAAATCATACTGAACTCAATGACTGTTTTTGGTTTTGTTTTTGTTTCACTTACATTTTTTTAAATTGAAACATAATTTGCATAAAGCAACATTACAAATCTTAAGTGTACAGCTCAGTAAATGTTTGCATATTTAGCATCTGGGCAAACACCACTCAGATCAAGACACAGAACATTTCCATTGTTCCAGAAAATTCCTTTGCTCCTTTCCAATCAGTAGGCCCCTCCTATAGGAGGGAAACACTCTTCTAGCTTCTATCACCACAGGTTTGTTTTGAACCTCTTACGAATGGAGTTCATACAGCAAGCACTCTTTTGTGTCTGACTTTTTGTATTCATTATGACCCCCGATTTCTCCAGCAGCCCTATGCCTGCTCTCTCTCTCTATTTTAATTGCATTTTTATTGAGATATAATCACATAACATACAATCTTGCTCTCTCCATTAACCTTGCCCACACCTTGGAAAAGAGTCATTCTGTCGCGTTCTCTTCACTCATCCCTTTAGAGGGGACTTTGTTTCCCACGGGGACCCTGTCTGATATTGAGACGTGTCACACAGGGTCTTGACAGATGGGCTCAGAGCTCACCCCAAGGGTCGAGAAGGACAAAGGTGTGTGAGAAGAGCAAGGAAGGTCACGCCAAGGAAAGGGGCCAGGCCATGACAGACAGGCAGAAAAACCCGCCACGAGCTCCAGTGGAGCAGGCAGCCCACCCTTTCCAGAGTTTTCCAGGGCTTTCAGCAAGATGAATCTCAAACGCAGAAAACAGTTCCAGAAAACAGTTCCAGCCCCCAGGCACGTTCTCTGCTCAGAGGGGAGGGGGCAGCGGCCGCCACCTGGGTTGCCCCAGCCCTTTGTGAGCGAGAATGGGCCACTTGAAAGGAAATCGATCCTTGCTTCAGCAGGGAGCAGCTGTTCCCAGCCTAAGCTGCGGGGGAGAGGCCCTTTGCCCCGTCCCCTCGGCTGGGACAGCAGCCAGCCCGGTCCGGAGAATTGTTCCACCAGGTGCCGGGGGCGCAGAGGGCCCTCAATCAGCCTGCATTGTGGCCGCCGGCATCTGCGTCCAAAGAGGGACGTCAGCATCGCCAGCAGCCGCTGACCAGCCCTGCCCGTGGTGACGAGCGTCATCACCAGCCCCGCCAAGCAGTGCCCACGTGCCAAGCACTTTACAGGCACGACACGGGCATGGGGGGCCTCAGAGTGCCACCTCCTAGCCGTGGGACCTTGGGCAGGCGACTTAAACTTCGCTGTGCCTCGGTTTCCCCATCTGCAAACAGGGCAAACAGTAGCGCCCACACCCGAGGGCTGCGGTGAAGGTTAAGTGTGTTTCTGTGTGCACAGTGCTTAGAAATCATAGGCCGTAGGTACTAGGGAAGGGTCGGCTGCCAACACGCTCATCCCCACCCATCTCACCACTGCCAGGTGAGGCTGGGAGAGTTTTCAGTGGAAGGTCAGGGAGGAAACGTCAAGAACAGGAGGGGCTCAGAGGCCATGCCAGATGGTTCCATGGGGGGAAACTTGGAGGAGCAGCTGGAGCCAGGGAGGAGAAAAGGTCACTGCTTGGAGCAAAGAAGAGAGGGGGAGAAATCCCCAGGTTTCTCCCTTCCTCCCACCCTCCAAACTCCCAATACAGCCTCCACTGGCTGAACCCAGCAGGAAGCCAATGGTCAAGGGAGCCTGGGAAATGTAGTTCACAGGGGTCAACTCCCCTAGGCTACAGTGCAAACTTCCCTCCCTTCCCTAGGAGAGAAGTTTACAGGGGCAAGGGCTTCGTGTCTTGGTGACTACCACATTTCTAATGCCTAGAAAATACTCGGCACTTAGTAGATGCTCAATAAACATTTGTCCCTGGGTCATACATTAAGTGGTAGGGTTGGGATTCGGAACCCAGGTCTGTGGTGTTGCCACTGAGTCACCCTCCTGTCAGCTACCCCAGGACTCTCCAAGTTCTGTGCATCCTTCGGGACTCAGATGAAACATCACCACCTCCAGGAAGCCTTCAGTTCGGTCAAGGTGCCCTCCTAAGTGTCTCTCCATTGTCCTACCCCTCCTCTCTCATGAGGCTCCTATGTTTTAGTCTTTTCTTTGCCTGGTGTCTATGTACCCCCGTTAAACTGGGCCCTCCCCAAAAGGGCAGGGGCTGGGTCTGTCTTCTTTCCTGCTATGGCCCCAGCATCAACACTTCTGGACAGAGGAGGTTAGCATAAGGGCACGAATGAATGAATGACCTGCCCACTCCAGGTTCTCCTTGTGACTTCTTTCTCCCTCATCCCCCAGCCCCCTGTACTGTTTTCTCTCCCTTCTTCTCCTCCCCTTGCAAGGTGGACACAGGGACTCTGGGTTTTGAAGGAGTTGTGGGGTCTGTGCCAGTTGAGTGTCTCTCTGGGGTGCATGGAGCCCAGAGCCTGGCTACCTGAGTTCAAATCCTGGCTCCTCCACTTTCTTGCTGTGTGACCACAGACAAGTGACTAAACCTCTCTGTTCCTCAGTTTCCCCATCTGCAAAATGGGGGTGATCAGAGAATCTTCCCATCGGGCCATGAAAGATTCAAATGAGCCCTTCTCACCTGTTTGGGGGCAGCATCTCTTTCATCTTGGCTCTAATCCTGCAGTTCTCGGGCAAGTCTGGGAAGCAGAGGGCTGAGTCTCCAGCAGTTAATGAATCTGGAAAGGATCTCAGCTGTGTTGGGGGAGCCCCGGTGCCAAGTTGGCCTGATTTTCATCGCAACGGTGCCGAGAGCTGTGGTGTCAGACATCAGCGTTGTGATTGGCATAAATGCCTGGCACTCCTGCGACCCCCCCTTGTTGGGATGGGGGCATAGGAGATGCTGTTGGGGCCCTGCCCAGATCCCTTTATGACTGGCACGACCAGCCCCAGTTGCTGGGCACAGAGAACCCATCCCAGCTAGCTCCTGTGACCTTCTCCGGAGACTTGCCCTTGGCTTGTGGGAAGCCTATGAGGCATACCCCTATCCCACTGGGAGCAGCTAATGGCTGACTGATGCAGGGATACAAAAACTCACCCCCTTATCTCTTCGTCAGATAATTCTGTGGTGCAATTTCTATTCCAGAAAGCCCCCCCACTCCTGAGGATCAGGCCAAGGCTAGAGTTACCGAGACCCCATATTTGCTCTGCCCATCCCCCTTCACAGTCCTTCTTCCCTCAGTCTGCTCCTCCTTTCCCCCAATTAATGCTGTGTTCGAATCCCTGTCTCAGGTTCTGCTTCTCAGGAAACTCAGCCTAACTAGGGGAGGTGGGAATGGTGATCAGTTGTGCTCACAATCGCATGCCAGCACCAAGCTCTGTCGTCTCCACCTAAATCCCCAGCCTGCCAGCCAATCCCGAGAGCAGCTGTAGCTTCAAAATATATCCAGATTCTGCCCAGTCCAGCGGCCACATGTGCAACCCCAGTCAAGATCAGCAAGCAGTAGCCTCTTGCATCTTTCTGCAGAGAACTGACTACCCCCCAACCCTACACTAAAATTTATCTGGTTTCTTGTCTGCCTCCATTATTCTGTCGGCTCCCAAAGGCAAGGGGTTTTGTCACTTTACTCATGGCGGATTCCTCAACCCAGAATACTGCTTTGCACATGGTAGGTGATCAACAAACGTTTCGGGAGTTAAAGAATTAATCCTTCCAATGTATTCACTTGGAGACCTCTTTAATCTTCTCTTTCTCTTACACCAACCCATCAGCAGGTCCAATCAGCTGTACCTTCAGAACATACCTCTTCTCTCCACCCTCAATGCCATCTCACTGGCCTGGCCGCCTTGATCTCCCAGCTCCTGCCCTCGTCCTCCACCATCTGTTTCCCCCACAGTGGCCAGAAGGTGCCTGTGAACCCCTGAGTCGGGGCACGTCCATCCTCTGCCCAGAACCCTCCATGGCTCCCACCTCACTATGAGCAAAACCTCAAGTTCTCCCTGTAGCAAACAAAGCACCTCCTACCCTTGTCTCCTTTCATTCCTGTTCGTTCACTCTGTTCCAGTCGTCCTTGCTCTTCCTGCTACATCTGGAACATGCATCTGCTTAAGTCTTTGCCCTGGTTCTGGAATGTTCTTCCACCCCCTTCAGATCTAATTTATTCAAATGCCATTGTTTCAAGAGGCCTTCTGTGCCTGTTTGGATGTGTTATGATCCCCGCCAAACACCACGCTCTTTGATGCAATCTTGTGGGGGCCAACATATTAATGTTGATTAGGTTGGAATCTTTGGATTAGGTTGTTTCCATGGAGATGTGCCCCACCCAGCTGTGGGTGATGACTCTGACTGGATAATTTCCACGGAGGTGCGGCCCCGCCCATTCAGCATGGGTCTTGAGTAGTTTACTGGAGCCCTATAAAAGCTCACAAACAGAAGGATCACAGAGCAGCTGCCAGCCAAGAGAGAGCAGCTTAGAGAGACATTTTGGAGATGGCTTTGAAGACAAGAGCAACATTTTGAAGAACGCACAGGAGCTGAGAGAGGAGCTGGAACACAACCTGGAATCAGCAGACACTAACAGGTTTTCTGGACACCACTGGCCTTCCTTCGCTGAAGGTGTACTTGTCTTGATGCCTTAATTTGGACATTTTCTTGGCTTTCAGACTGTAAATTTGTAACCAAATAAGCCCACTTTATAAAAGCCAATCCATTTCTAGTATTTTGCATAATGGCAGCATTAGCAAACCGGAACAGCTTCTCTGACTCCCTCAGGCAGAACTACAAGTTCCCAGCAACCTCCACGCCCATCTCCCTCCCTACATTACCAGCTGCCAACACATTACATCCTTTACATATTAATTTTGTGTAATATTCTCCCCTCTAGAATGTCAGGCAAGGATTTTTACCCAGTTTGGTTCACTGCCGTGTTGTCGGCATCGAGAATAAGATCTTGCACAAAGTGGTCATTTTCTATCCATCTCTTATTTTTAAAAATCCTCACAACAGTGGAAGTAACCCAAAGGTCCATCAACGGATGAATGTGTAAACAAAATGTGCTATACCCATACAGTGGAATATTATTTGGCTCTAAAAAGGAATGAAGATCTGATACATGCTACAACACGGATGAACCCTGAAGACATTATGTTGAGTGAAACGAGGCAGACATCAAAGGACAAAGACTGTAAGATCTCACTGATAGGAAATAAGCAGAATATGCAAATTCATAAAGTCAGAAACTAGAATCCAGGTTACCAGGGGCAAGGGTGGGGGGAAGGGGAGTTAATGTTTTCATTGGTTTGGAGTTTCTGCTTGGGGTGATAGAAAAGTTTTGGATGATGATGAGAGAGGCACAACTTTGGTAATATAGTCAACACCACTGGACTGTATATTTGAAAGTGGATAAAATGGGAAATTGTAGGTTGTCTGTAAGTCACCAGGAAAAAAACAAAAAGAAAACAAAACCACAGAACTGTCAACACAAAGAGTGAACCCCAATGTAAACTATGGAGTTCAGTTAATAAAATAATTATAATAATATTGTTACATCAATTGTACCAAAAGTACCACACTAATGCAAAGTGTTACTAATAGGGGGATTATTAACACTGCATTGGTGGTGGGGTGGAGGATATGGGAACTGTGTACTTCCTGCATGATTTTTCTGTAAACCAACAACAGCTCCAATAAAAAAATAAAAATAATAATTTATGATAAAAAACAAATCCTCATAGCTCTAGGAAGTAGGGACCATCAGCATATCCCCAATGCAGATGAAGAAACTGAGGTCCAGAGGGGACCACAAGGCCAGACCCCAGGGAGGGTCCTATGAGCTGGAAATGTGTGTATGATTGGATGCAACTGTGTGTGTGTGTGTGTGTGTGTGTGTGTGTGTGCAGAGAGGAGGAAGGACCCCGGCAGCCACAGAACTGTTATTTATAGGTGGATCCTGGCTCATAAATTCCAAATTTTTTTTATCTCCCTCACTGCCAGGCCCCTATAAATATTCATATGTCTCCTCCTTGGAATATTTAAGCAGTTGGAAGGTGGAGAGGGGTGAGTTGTGTGAGGGGAGAAGGGGGTCCCCAGTGGCACTAGGAAGGCGGTGGGCAGGGAAGAGGGGTCTCGCTGGATTTGCCTCCTCCCCTCCCGGCTCCCCTTCCAGGCTGCAGCTGGCAAGCTGGGGAACGTTCTCGGCCAATACAGAGATCTACCAATGTCTATTATTATTCCTCCCCAG
>PVKY010013366.1:0-11060 GCA_004027775.1 Bradypus variegatus | reverse complement strand
TTTTTTTTTTTTTAATGTGGTTTTTTTAAAACTTTGTTATCGTTTTATACATTAAAAAAATTGCCATTTTAACCATTTTTAAGTGTACAATTCAGAGTAAATTACACATATATGGTTGTGCAACCATTACTACCATCAATTAACACCAAAACTTTTCATCATCCCAAAGGGAAACCTCGGTACCCATGAAGCAGTAACTCCCGTCTTTCTCCACTTTCCCTGGCCCCTGGTAACCTCTGATCTACTTTCTGTCTCTGTGAATTTGCTTATTTTAAATATTTCACATAAGTAGAATAATAGAATATCTGTCCTTTTGTGTCTGGCTCATTTCACTTAGCATATTATCTTCAAGGTCCATCCATGTTGTAGCATGTGTTACAACATCCTTCCTTTTTTGGCTGAATAATATTCCATTGTATGGATATACTAAATTTGCTTCCACCTTTTGGCAATTTTGAATAATGCTTTTATAAACACTGGTGTACGAGTATCTATAAGTCCCTGTTTTTAGTTCTTTTGGGTATAAAACTAGGAGTGGAACCACTGGGTCAAATGGTAATTCTATGTTTAATTTTTTAAGGAAGCACCAACTGTTTTCCACAACAGCTGCACCATTTTACATTTCTACAAGCAATGCATGAGAGTTCCAATTCTCCATATCTATGCTTTGGCTTTTTAAAAATAAATGTTTTTTGAAAAAAATTAATTTCCTCATAGAGATTTAAAAAGAGCCATCTAAAATGCCAAACCCAATATTCATAGCAAACACAAAATTCAAAACTATAATTTTAAAAATTCTATTTATATTATACAAAACAACAAAGTAAATATTTTACTATTTTCAATAAAAATTTTCAAAATGTAATAATATATGCAGGCTGTAATGTGAAGATCTAGATGTAGAAACTGGGAATTCTTTAAAATTAGTACACAAAGTTTATAAAAGACAAATTAAGATTTGGGAATATGTTTATATGTGTACACATAAACCTAATGAGATTGGTACCCTAACTTACTATGTATTAATTGAGGTGGAGGAGATTATTAATGCTGGTTATGCAAGTCAGTAGCAACTTAAATAAATTTGTGGTACTCTACCCCTAAACATGTAGTATCTAATAGCATATTGATGTTTATTTAGTTTTTGTTAGAAAGCTACTACCAAATGGCTTTACAATCAGTGCATTATGAAGCACTGGTATTGTGCAATCAAACAAACAAAATAATTCTCTGAAAATTCAGGTTCATGCCCCAAAATACTGTGTTATATTATCCAAAGTGGTTAAACCAATCAGGAAAATTTAATGAAAACTATAATTGCTTCTTTTATAACAATAAACAATACTTTTAAAGGGTTAAAGTTCTTTTTTGTTTTTCAGGGTTTTTTTGTTGCTGTTTATAAGCATCAAAACTTTGTAATCCATAGTGAATGAATATTCAGGAAAATAATTTCCCCAAAATACACTGTCCTTTGATTCCTGCTTTTATTATATACAAGTTTATGAAGAGCCTTCAAGTCAAGAAATGATGTAACTAAACCACTCCTCTAGTAAAATATTCTACGTTAAGTTACAGCTTAGGCTAAATAATTAAACTATTTTTACGAAAAGCAAAAGAGCATTTTTTCCTAGTTGACTCAGTGGAGCATCCTGCTATCCCTGCAGCTTAGGATTCTACAGTTTTATATCCTGGTATCCCCTTGTTCAGCCACTCCTTAGCCATCCATTTACAGGATGTGGACTAGTAGAGAAGATAGGAAACAGCTGCCAAAGAAGGAAGGTTATTTTTCAAAATGAATTATTAATATTGTAGTAAATTGGTACCTATCTGAATCCATTCTTAAATCACATAGTCATTACAAGATGTTTTATCGAATGAAAGTCTCTTGAGACAAGCTGCCGAGACATGTAAAAGCACAGGCAACTAGAAGAGCAACAAATGAGCTCTTCAATACTTTTGAATAAAAATTATACTTGCCTGATGTTATTTCAGTTCCTGATCCTGGGATTAATTTCAAACGTTTTAACACAAAGCATTTTTTAAAATTTAGGATGAGAGTAAAATTCAAAAATTAAAGATGTTACCTCAACCATGTACATGATATATTAAAACAGAATGAGTTGTAGTGTCAGTAAAGATGGACTGTAAATAAAGATCAAAAAACTGGGGCTCTGGAACCAGAATATCTGTCACTTACAGGCTGTGTGACCTTGGACAAGTGACTTAGCCTATCTATGCCCCAGCCCATTAATCAGAATTCAGCCCTCCCACCCCTACCCCACACTCTCTCTTTAAGATGTGTCATTACTTAAGACAATTTTAAGAATTAAGAAACCTCTGTTATAAATAATCTTATCAGGGTAATCAGGTAAAATTGTTCTCTTCTCACCATCTCCCCAGGTTCCCAGTCTGGCCCATGCCCAGCAAAGTGTTAAACTTCTCTTTGACAATATGGGAAGGTAAAAGGGAATAGACTTAGGATGGAAGAAAAACATAATTATGAGTGATGTGCTTAGAAGTATCAGAACCTTCTCATTTCCTTTCATCATTCACAACAACCAAACAGGGAAAAGAAAGATCTTTAGGAGGGGACAAAAAGGAGTCAGAAATCATATGGGAAATATGATGTCATCAAAATTTAAAGGCAGAGGTATTTTATTTAAAATGATAAATATGTATCATAACATGCCTGTCACTGTAATATTTTAATTTTTGTTAGATAAGCTCTGATAATTTGGAATTATAAAAAGACTTGTTTTAAATCCTGTATTTTAAAAAGCTGATTTTTGTTCAATTTTGACTCTCTTGAACAAACATCACTCTCAAATTACTCGTATATCTTTCTTTTCCAAAGTATATCTTCATATTTGTTCAGACCAAAAGTACATAAGACTGCCTTTATGTCACTTGAACACATTATGAAATACTGATAATATAAAATACTAAGATTATGTATCCTTTAAGAGCAAAAATTGGCAACTACAAGAAAATTGCACATTTTTTACATAGTTAAAACAATAAACTATATAAAATACAGATCTCCAAAATGTAAGCTTATATGCATATCCTGATTAGTAATCTAAACCAGAAGCTTCAGTCATGCAAATCTGGTTACTCATGACTACAAATATATCAGAGCAACTGGAATACAATAAAATATATCAGTAATATTATGGAAACACTGACTATTTATTCAAAGGCTAGTACCACAGCTTTTTTTTCCTGAAGAAATGTAATTTAAAGTACTTCTGAAATTACAAGGGATGGTTTACAAAGATTTTTAAGAAAAAATTTAGACTTAAAAAGCTATTATCAAAAACAGTGTAATAAATAATTCCAAATGCCTTCTTGATTTATTTGCATTTACTGAATGTGATATTACATTAAAAACTGGCTTAGGCACTTTCAACATTGTTAATATTCAAGTAAGTGGAGTTTTTTGGGCCCAAATCTGCAATAGCTCAACATAAAGGGCTATTTCCTCAGATACATTTGTGATTGTTTTAGAAATTCTAAGAGCTCTTTCTTGTAAGCCACAATTTATAGCAAACTAGGTCTCAAATATCACACTTCTGTGCTCAATTAACATGATAAGAAAGAATATATGATACATAACGTCACCTATCCATCTTAATGTGAAATATAATACAAAAGGAAGAAAATCTTCAATGAACCACCTCCCCTACACTATTAAGTTCACTAATAAAGCAATCATAAAAATGTATTCACATTTATTGGAAAAAAAAACCTATAATAAAGTATCATTAAAGGTGAAATAATTGCCACATCATTCATGAATTATCCTCCAAATCCAGTTAAATAATAAGCTCAGCTACAAGGGATAGCAGTCTACTAATGAGTGTTACCCAGCACAGGAACATTTATGTTTTCAGCCTTAGCATATTTTCAAACCATCTGGCAAACCAGTGCCACTCTGGTTCACCCAGCCTAATCTGCTCAGAACTGAATATAAAACTAGAGCTACGTGCACTTTGGGAAAATTGAAGAACAGGACACATGCACAATGCTATTCCAAATGAGCAGCTCTAAACTAGTTTGTACTTGAAATGCATTCTAAAAACATTTTCACTGAAGCTATTAAAGCTCTTTTAAAAATACTAGAATGGTTAAAGAAATCAGTATGAATCATAGCTGCCACGAGTTACTGAAGTCTTTCTTTTATTCTTTTTTTCTCTCATTTTAATCCTGATCACTAAATAAACCATTTGAAGATGATAAAGGAAACGCTAAGATTTTTATGTTGAAATAACTCAAGAGTTTACATTTTGTTTTGTATAAAATTTGTCTACTTAGCCTTAAAAATGTTAGAGTAAGAAAAGAGAAACTCAGAGAAAAAAATACCCATGAAAGCCCTTTTTCTTTTATGTCCTGTTTCTGTATTATTCTCTTTGGCAGCAGTCACATTTCTTTTGCTTAAAATCATGAGTCAGAATTGCTACTTAAATTAAAATATCTATGGGTATACTATGGCCAACACTGCTTTAGAACCAACTCCTGTTCATCCTTACTACTGGCATAAAAACGAACGGATTTTTCAGGCTAATTTTTCAAAACCAAAGATAGTACATGTAACACCACATAACACAAGTTAAAGCTTTCAGACAAAGACTGAGAAACAACGACCAAAACCAACAAATCTAAAAGTGCATTCAGGTATCTACACACACATCTCAAGCCAACAAATAGTATTCTTGGGGGAAGCTACTTCTGCCTCCCTAACCATGATCACTGCATTTCCCAAATCCTGTGATCTTCCCTTCTGCTATCCTCTTAATCTTCAAGAGAACTGCTTGCATCCTTTTAAGTTACATGGAATTCCAACCCTAATCATATTACAAGTTCTCTATCAATTAACCTTTCCTTGCATTTCTCCCCTCAAAGATGACCTCTTCTCTTTTCCTTTAGAGCTGGGGTGAGATGTCAAAAAAAGGGCTGTGGAATTTCTACTGTTCCCTACATCTCTCTTCTGTCTATCTTCGTCCCTCTTCCTGATCTCTCTACCTTGAGTGTCTCCTCTGAAACTTCTTCAAAGGCTTACACCGTCACTAAACTAAGCTGAGGATATCAAACAGAAACTTTTTCTTTTTCAGGGTTTTGCTCCTTCCTTATGGTTACAGGGGCGGGGGGCGGGGGAGGCATATTGAAACAACGAATTTCAAGTCCCTTTACCTACAACTCCGGTGTAAACACATAGGGAAAGGGCATCCGCAAAGGCTCTTCTTTCCTGCCATTAGACCCCGCTCCTCTCACACGACCTTCCCAACCCTTCATTCCCCGCAAGGAATTATTGTATTGTTCCCTTTAGGCCCTAAAGTTTGGATTATTCGCCTTGGTCAGCCCCCCTTTCAGAAGTGTCGGCCCGTCTCTTCTGAAAAGGACGGATTAACATTCCCAATCTTTTAAATTAACTTCTCCCTTAGTCCCAAGGCTTCCTCTAAATCGTAATCCAGTTCTCAAGGACTCAGCTCTGAGTCTTCCCCCTGAAGTGGGGGCACAGCCTTCCGCAGAAAGGTTTCCAGGGGCTCCAACCCCAATGCCTGTGCGCTCAGCTCCAGCAAGAGAATTTCTCCTTACTCTCAAATAAGGAGACAGTTTCCAAGAGACGGCCACATGCCCCTGGAGGGAAGGGCTCCAGACCTCTCCTTGGACCCCAACATAGCTGGAGTCCTTCATCCCTGCAGCGTCCTCTCCGAGAGAGACCCAGTCACCACTTCCCTCAACAGCGCCAAGTTGCTCGTTCCTCTCTTATCCCGGAGGCTGATATTTTCCTTTAAGGAGCCCATCCCCTGCTCCGTCCACTGCCGCAGAAACCCCGAGAGCTCGCAGGAAGCCCCGAGTCTGTCCTTCACCGCGGTTATCCAGTCCAGGCAGGCGGGTACCTCCCCTCGGACACCCAGAGCTGGGTCCGCCCGCCACCCGCCAACGTGCGCAGGCTCTGCCCCCAGGGTCTCTGCCCGGGGACCGCCCTCCTGCGTCCCGCCCGCGCCGCCCGCCTACCAGGCCCGCGCGGGCCCTGCGCTCCCGGGTCCCTCCCGCAGACATGAGCCGGCTCGCTTCGCTACCTGCAGGGGCCGCCGCCGCCATCTTGCATTTCAAACCGGCTGCACTCTTCAGGGAGTCAACTCTGACCTGTGAACCTTAAACCCGGAACCGCTAGGAAGGTCCGCAGACGGGTCTTGGCAGCTTGGCGGGCCCCTCCAGAACATG
This sequence comes from Bradypus variegatus, assembly GCA_004027775.1. Classification (NCBI taxonomy): domain Eukaryota; kingdom Metazoa; phylum Chordata; class Mammalia; order Pilosa; family Bradypodidae; genus Bradypus; species Bradypus variegatus. The sequence goes on along the minus strand of PVKY010013366.1, from coordinate 4,832 downwards.
GGGTGGGGGCGAGAGGCGAAGGAGTGCACCCCAGCGGCCGTCAGGGGACGGGGAGGGAGCTGACCGAAGCGAGCCCTCCCGCGCGTCCCCCCCTGCTCCGCGCGTGGCTGTCCACTCCCCGCCTCTGCTGGGGTTCGACAGCAGCCCCTACCCCTGGGATTGGCGCGGGGTGGGTGGGAGGAGCCGCCGCGCCTCCTGTCAACAGAAGCACCGCCTTCCCCGCGGTCATGAAATGGCCCCGCCCCTTGTCAGCGAGAGCTTCGCCAGTTGTCAACAGAAACCTGCGCTTCTCCCGGGGCGACCTAGAAGGCAGCTCCGCCTTCTGTACGTTGTACCCTGCCCCTCTGGACGCTCCGCCTTCCCTGTGCCACCGGAGGATTGTGAGAGGTGGACATGGTGTCCTCTACTGAAACGCCCCTTGTTATCATAAACTCCATCTCCTGGTGGCTGTAATGCCCAAGCCCCGCCTCTGCTGAAGCTCCGCCAACTGTCAATAGAAGCCACGCCCCTTCCGAGACCCGTTTGCAGTCTAGCCAGAAGCCCCGCCTCCTTTCCAGCCCCGCCCCCTGCCCGCTGCAGCCCCGCCTCTTCCAGTCTCCCGGTCTGCACTCCGTAGGAGCGGTGGCTCCACAGTCGACACCGCAAGTGCAGCTCAACCCCCCCGTGCGCTGCCGTGTAGGACAGATCCCTTCTCTGCTCCCTCTGCACCTCAGAAGCCCTCCTTTCCCCTCTCGCAGAGTCACCCTTCTGGAAGGCTTTCTTTTCAAGCCGTGGTCCTCGAATCCGGACTGCTTCAAAGCGAACCAGCCCCGCAGCGGGGCTCGCTAAGGACACAGGCATCCGGCAAAACCAGACGGTGTCCCCGCCTCTCTCATCTCTTCCACTCCCAGCCCCTATCCGAATTTTTAAATAAAGAAGGATACAAACCAAAGCAAAGAGAAACGACTCACCCTCTCAGCTACTCCGCACAGATTCACAGGCCCAGACACGTGAGTCCTCTTGGACGCTTTGATGTTCTTCTCTACCCCCATCCCAGTCATGGACCCTCCATACTTTGACAGAGTGCTTCGCTGAGCAAATCAATCCTAAATATGCAGTTGCTTAAAACTAAAGCCTGATTGTTGAAATCATGTTTCATCCTAGAATCACAGTACTTGTAGAAGCAGAAGCAGACTTCCTTAGTGATCTTATAAGCAGAGATATTCAACTCTTCCATCATTAGTGCCCTGTATTTACAATAACAAAATTTGACACCGCTTTACTCTCCTGAAATTGAATTAATAATGAATACTATCTACACAAATAATTTCAAGAAGCCAAAATAATGTTCTAATAATATAAAAGTGAAAAAATAGAAAGCAGTTTATAATACAGCACTGTACTAATATTAAAAAATGTTTTTCACTGTGTACATAGTCTGGTACCAACAGGAGAACTACAGGAGAAGAAGTGCCCCTGCAAAATTTCAAAAATCTCCTTAGGGGGAAGTACTGTGCCCATTAAGAACCTGTGTTTAGGACTTATCTCTGAGGAAAGGAAATGCTTTGGATACAGAAGTCCATTCTTTCGTTCAAACATTTTAACATTTTTTTTTAAATTTTTAGCACCAGTGTGTGTGCCAGGCAATGTGGGAGATGCAAAACGGAGTCAGGCAATATTCCTGTCTTCCAAGCACTTATAGTCTAGTAAACTAGCAAAAACATGAACAGGAAAATGTATGAGGCAAGGCAAGAGATGAGGAATCAAGGAGAAACACATAAAAGGACTCCTGTAGAGAAATGAACTGATGAAAATAAACTTCACATTTCTTTTTTCTTCCATTCTTTTGCTCTTTTCCTTCTTTCTTTCTTCCCTTGCCCCTCCTTCCTTTCCTTTCCTTCCTCCCTTCCTTTATTCCTTCCTTCTTTCTTTCCTTTCTCCCCTCCTTCCTCCTCCTCTTCTCCCTCCTTCTCTCCTCTTCTTCTTGCACACCAGTGTATAGATTCACCTCCTTGCTATAAGCTGTCTGCCTGGTTCACGGCTCAATGCCAGCAGCCTAGAGTTCGCTCAAATTAAGGCCACACCCACAGGGCAATTCTGCCCAGAAAAAAAATTTCCATAGTACAGTGCTAGAAAGAGTGTCCTTACCTGAAATGCCAAATATTTGGTATCCTTGTACAAAACTTAAGACTGTTACCATCATCAATCAAAAAAAAAAGTGGTTGCAGACTAAGGAATATGAATGTGTTTAGCATACCAGATTGTGCCAGCCCACATAAATCTGTTTAGAGATCATGCTAACAGAGTAACTTGTTTTTATTAAAATCTATTCATTTGTAAAAATTGTAAATATGACTGATTTCAACAGCTGTGTGACTCCAGATGTTAAGTTTTTACCCATGGTTTGGCACAATTAGGAGAGTCTTGATTTTTTAAGCATATGCTTTGTGTTTTGTCATAAACAGATTGGTATGGCAAAACTTCAGTACTGGTAGAGATGAGATGTTGTTCAGCAGGTTTTAAAAAGAATAGCACTTTAGCTATTCAGAGCCTCTTCTACCTTTGGAACAGTGAAAAAAAAATATTTGTAGGAAATAAAGAGCTTTGAATCAAAAGTTCTAAGCATTAGTGTCATCTGAAGAGGAATAGACTTCCCAAGGCACTTTTTGTAGTAGTTTCCATCTGTTATTATTTTTCCTTTTTTCTACTTTTGGTGAAAAGTCTTCTAAAAATACATTGTACCATGAAAGATCAGCTAAAAAGGCATCAAACTGAGACATTTTAAACTTTTAACTATAGTTACATAAACTTGAGAATTTAACCCTAGTTGAATGCTCCTACAATTCCCTCAAATGGTTATTTCAAAAACTGAACGAAATTTTTCCTGGTGAAGCTAGTTCTGGCTGTACAAACATTCAAAGTTGATTTAAGGTCAAGTCATTTCCTATTCTTCTTAGTGCTTGCTCTGTGAATATAATAATGCTGCTGATAATAACAACAGTAAAACTTGTCTTGGTAATTGTAAAATGTCCTCCCCACTCCTCCCCTCTTTCATATGCAGTATGTCAGATATAGGACTATAGATGCAAAAATGGATTTCTCAGTATTTATTTGAGAAGTAACACTTAGGTGTACTTTACTTTTAGATTGTAGTGTCATCTGGTTTGACTTACTCATTGGCATGTAACTCTATTTCCACCAAAAAGTAAGTGAACATGTCAAAGCTACCTCTGAAAACAAGGTGCCAACTGCATCTTTTTTTTTTCTAAAATATTTGTCACAACCCTAAGGGAACACCTAACTAAAAAGCAATATTAATGTGAGAAAATGCAATAATATACTGTGTTTCAAAATCTTAGCAGAAGAGTCTAGAGTAGCAGTTCCTAAACTTTAATGTACAAGAGAATTACTGAAGAATTTTGTTTAAAAGATAGAGTCTCAGGCCCCATTCCCCAAAAATCTAATTCAGTAGGTCTGGGATGAGACTGTGAATCTGCATTTTGACAGACAACTGCTAACCCCTATGCAAGTGAGCCATAGGCCTCACTTTGAGAAATATTGATCAAGAATAATGCTTATAATTAAAGAAAAACTTACTGTATTCTTGTAGAATTAACCAAGGGTCACAAGCTATAGAAAGTCAATACCTCTGAGAAAAAATAGCCTCTCCTAAAACTGTAATTATTATATGGTTGTCAACACTGGGAAGAAAATTCTACTTTAGTCCCCAAATACTTTCAGATCTACTGCAGACTTCCATTTTCCAGGAAACCTCATGGCTCACTAAACTCTGTGTACTCTAGATATATCATGTCATTTTGCCCTCCCAATGTCTCTGTGAGTTTAGTATTATTTGCAGTTAACATATGAGGAAGCTGAGATTTGAAGAGGTAACCCACTCACAATAACTAAGCTGGGGTTTGAACCCGTCTTGACCAATCCTAAAACCTCATGACATGCTACATACACTGCATCTCAAATGGAAGGTGTTGGGGATTGATTGGATCACATACTCTACAAAAGACATGGTCAAGTCTTAATCTTCATTCCTGTATGAACCCATTTGCAAATAGGCTCTTTGAAGATATTATTAGTTAAGTGGGGACCCATTTGTGAATAGGATCCTATTTAGGTGAGGCCAAATTGAATCAGGGTGAGCCTTAATCCTCAGGACTGGAGTCCTTATAAGCAAAGAAAATTCATATGTAGTTGATCATAAGAAGCCAGAAGTCAGCAAAATCAGAGGAGCAGATACAAGGAGAGAGAGATTGCCATGTGACAGAAGATTCCAGGAACACTACAGACTCCTGGAGAAAGCAAGTCCTTCCCATACTTTGATGTTGGACTTCTAGACTCCAAAACAGTGACATAATAAATTCCAGTTGTTTGTGTCAATCTATTGTGTGGTATTTGTCATAGCAGCCTTGGCAAACTAAGACAAAGGCATTGCATTAGCCAAGCTACAGTGTGCAAAGGATCTGAGAATGTTTGTTCAAGTCCCAAATCCTCTGTCACTTACTAACTGTATCAACTGTTATTACTGCATAACATATCTGCCAAAACAGTGGACTAGGATTAAGATGGCAGAGTGAGACATTTCAGGACTCCCTTCCTCCACAGAAGCTTTGAGCAAGAACTGGCAGAGGCACTTTCTAAAATCTCTGGAAAACAGTTAAAGGATTGCAGTAACAAGGGCAAGCACCAAATAAAAAGACTACTTAAAAGTGATAGGGTCCCATAGTGCCCTGGAGGCCGCTTCCTTTCACTCAACATGGAGCCAGCCCATATGTTGGGCAGAAACCTGGTCCTAGCTGCAGAGGGAGCTGAATAACCCTCATGCACATATTGGAAGC
>PVKY010013365.1:0-11060 GCA_004027775.1 Bradypus variegatus | reverse complement strand
TAAGACAACAGAAATATGTTCTCTCACAGGTCTGAAGACTAGAAGTCCAAAATCAAGGTGCAGGAGGGTGTCCTCTCCCTGAAGGTTCCAGGGGAAGAACCTTTCTTGCCTTCCAGCTTCTGGTGGCCCCAGGCATTCCCTGGTGTGTGGAGCATAACTCCCACCTCTGCCCCCGTGCCTTCACATGGCTGTGTTCTTCTTGTGTGTCTCTGTCGGTGTCGTCTCTTCTTGTAAAGGCATTGGTCATATTCAATTAAGGTCCCACCCTACTCCAATATGGCCTTATCTTAACTGATTACATCTAGTGACCTTATTTCCACGTAAAGTCACATTCTGAGGTCCTGGAGACTAGGACTTCAATGTATCTTTTTGAGGGACACAGTTCAGCCCACAGCATAAAGTAGCATTATAAATGTATGGGAATGAGAGTTTACCTAATGTGCAACCTTGAATGGGAAAACCAAGTAAAACTCAGATGTAATCTCCATGTGTTTTGTGGATTTCATATACCTGGTCTTCCAGAGGTTCACTGGTTTCCATTTATTGTGATGTGAATTTAATTGGTTGCATTATAGGTTTAAAATTCAATAAACATGAGTTCCTGACATGTGCCAAGCGGTGACTCATCCATGATGACATGACTAATCAGCACCAGAATAGGGATTATAAATCAGGTTATCTGACCCTCCAATCTATTATGCTTTCCAGTAAAATTTATTTGTAAGGAGGAAACACTACATTATACATACGCTGTTGATTGTTAGAGGATGAATAATGTTATTCACTATGGAAGAAGATTCTGTTGCTCATTCATTAAAAGAAGATGGTGGAGTGTGTTGGTTAATAGCATGGGCTTTTGGAGTGAGGCCAACATGGAAATGAAACCTGGTTCGTAGATGTGGGGAGATTTCATGGCTTTTAGTTTTTTTAACTTTGAAGGCTCGGTTTTTCATCTACAAAACAATGGTAATAAAACATATTTCGTGGGGTTGTAGTGAGGATTGAGTACAATACTAAATATAGAGCATTTAGCAGAGTGTCCAGCAAATAGCAAAGATTCTTGGTAGATATTACTAGTAGTAATAGGGAGTGGTCAAGGAAGATAGTAAATAAATTGGTAATAGAAATATGTTTGTTATTGTGTTCAGAGATATATAAAGACTTTCTTATTAGTGAAATGGAGATATTAATCTCACTGAAGATTTTCCTAATACACAGCTCTTGTATAGTATTTACAACTCTTATTTTTTAAAGGATATTTTCAAAATATGGAGACAGATAAGAACATTTTCATATTATGCCCATATTTTGATTACTGTAGTTAATAGATTCAAGATAGTGGCATGAATAAGTTGGAAAGTCCCCAAACGTTTTAAAAAAATGTATAAAAAATAATTATATCTTTTTTGAGTTGTTGAAATAAAGTCACAACTAATTTTGGGCAGAAGGGTTTGACCTCTACAAAACATTGCTCATATGAGGACTCCAGATTGGAAATATACACAATTCCCAATCTTCAGTTACAGTTACATGGGTATACATGCTTATATGTATACAGTTAAAGATTACTTATATTAAAATAAGCTGAAGGTTTTAAAAATCTGGACATATATTCATAAGATTTCATTTTTTATTTCCTGTAGATAATTTGAAATACTTCTCCATATACATTTGATCAATCTACATCAAAGTGGTAACCTTGAATACTTGTCTGTATACTACGGGGTCAACAAAGTACAAAGAACTGTCTGCAAAAATATGAATTTTAAATAGAGAGTTTTTGCAGATTTAATCTCTTAACAGAATGAAATTGACAAATGTAGGAATGGGTCATTCTTTTAGGATAAGCTGAAGATCTATATTTGGGAACTGACTTTTGAAAATGATATTTACACTAAAATATGATTAATTGGACTCAAAAGAGAAAAATCTCCCACTTGTAAACATAAATGGATGATTTGTATATGTGTATGTGAGTGTGCATAACTATTGCAGTTCTCCTTTGTTTATACCATTACTATCCTTTTAACTAATCATCATCCTTTAACTAAGCAGTAAATTTTAATGTTTTAAACTTTAGGTCTTAAATATATGATCTGTTTTGTAGCAAAAAGTCTCTTTCACATTATAATCCCATTTTAATTTCCTTTCTCAGATGATGAAACATGCTTGGAATAATTATAAACGTTATGCCTGGGGACTAAATGAACTAAAACCTATTTCGAAAGAAGGCCATTCAAGCAGTTTGTTTGGTGAGTAGAATATTTTTGCTTTCTTAGTGACAGTAACTTCTCTCCAGTTGACCCTGAACTTCTGTGGGTGTTGAAGTTCCAGTAATACGGTGACCCTCCAGGCCATGTTGCTAGGAAACTTGCACACCTAATGGTATTAAATGACTTGGCATAGTAAGTCCTTCAGATAGAGCAGTGCCTGCACATTACAATCACTTGTAAAACTGTAAAAAAAAAATTGATGCCTGGGATATACCTCCAGAGATTCTGATTTAATGGATATGGGGTGAATCATGATTTTTAGCTCCCGGAGAGATTCTTCTAAAGTTAGAAATTGTGTGTGTTTGTTTTGTGTGTGTTTTATTTGTTTGATTTTGCATTTTCCACATACATTCAAAATGAACTAGGACATGGTTTAGATAATCTGTATGTTAAAATGTGTCCTTACACACTCACATTTCGTGCTCTGAACAACCCTTTTGTTTCCTTTCTACTTTGCCCCTTACCTTTGCTCTTTTTCTTTCCTCACTCTCTCTTTTCTCCTCCTTTCTTCTTTCTCTTTTCCTTTCCTTTAGACTTCAGCAATCCTAATATTGACAAATTTTCCTAATGGCCCTTGGGTTCTACTTTAGTAAAAGTCTCCTTTTTACCAAAGTTTCCCGAGGAGACGTTTCACCCTTTGCTGCTGAAATCCGAATTACCCCTATTAATCTTGTATTTCAAATATATTTAAATACCCATATGACTGAAACTGCGTGTTTGGCCCTAGAACAAAAAATCACCTATCCTTTTAACTTCTTAATCAAATTGGTGACTGACATAAGAGAGAGTAATAGATGTGTTTTTGGTGAACCCTGAATATTTAAGAATTATGGGATCTTGAAATTTTGTCATCTTTATTTTATTATAGCTTTTTTAAAAATCTAATTTCACTTTTGCTTTTATCTCTATGAATGTTGCTTGTACCATTAAGAAATCAGTTATGGGTTAATTTACCAGAATCTTTATTGAAGAGATTGGTTCCCTGTTAATACAAACATTCATAGCTTTTAACTTTATTATTGAGCATTAAAAACATAGTTCTTTTTTGCTTATTTTTTCTTACACCTAGTGTTTTTAGTTTTCATTGGCTTCTTCAGTAAAAACACTTTTCATAATCCATATAAGGACTTGTGCTTTAAAAAAAAAGCGAGCTTCAGATATTATAAAAGGAAATTAAATATTAATAATTCAGGTGGTATTTATCACATTCCGTCTTTGGATTAAAGTAGAACACATAAGGAATTTCTTATTGTAGTAAAACCAAGATGGCAGGGCTCATTATAAATAAAAGTTTCCTATTTACAGATGAGGAAAATTTTTAAATAACTTCTTTACTCCATTTCTTTGCCAAGTTCCTTATCTGTGAATACTAAAGAATCCGGTGTATTTTCTCAGCAAGCTAGGAAGATGAGAGGAAAATTTAAGTTCCTTACCATCAGGTTTCTTAGGAAATGGCTCTTAGTGTGCAACAGGTTATTCTCAGTTTTGATCTTAAAAACAGATTGCTTTTTCCAGAGGAGGTATTGAGAATGTAAAATTGCCTAATTATTTGTCATTTATGAAGCTTTTCATGACTGATTCCTTTTCATGTGTGAAGTTTCTTACTAGTTATGTTCAATTTTACATCTATTTCCCAGGAAGAGTAATTCCAGTTACTTCATTAATTTAAAACAGTTTTAATGAACATTAGAAATTATTTCAAGTATTTGTGATCTCCCAATTCTACCTTAAATAAAAAACTAGATCTATTATTTTAAGATTTCAGAGGTAAAAACGATTTCAAGAAAAACTGCACTTCAAAAAAAAAGATTTTTTTTGTGTTTGGACAATTGTATTCAGTGTAACACTAGAATATAAGAAATAAAAACCTTTATTTAAAGCCCTTAATGGGTTACCAATATGAGTTACCAATGAAAATCTGAAGCTGGTATCACACTTCTAGTATGTCCACTTGAAAATATTTCCTCCTCTATACTCCTGAATTCATAGTAGCTGAAAAAAAGTTGCATTTTAAATAAAATTGGATAAAATTAAAGTCATGAAATAAAAGCAGTATTCAGTTTTTTCTGTTTATTAGATAAGATTTAGAGTTATTTTATATATTTTTGAGAATTATTTTAATATTCTATTACTTATAGCTTTAATGATAATTTTTCAACTTGATGCCCATGAAATAATCTCCATTTATATGTATAGATTTGGTGCTGGGCTATCCGGATACTAATTATCTGTAGAAACTATAGCTCTCAGTTTTTTGGCATTCATTAGGCATCACCGTCACAATTGTGCAGGGCTCCAGGAGAACTGCAGAGATGAGCAAGACATGACCTCTCTGTTCTAAGAAAGTTTACAGACTGGAAAAGAGGCAGACAAGTAATAATAATACAGGACAGAAAGTAATGTGTTCCAGAGCAATATGAAGTCTTCATGTCAAGGGCATGCAGAGGAAAAAAACCCACAGGGTCAGCTCCGGGTATATGTTGGGGGGGGGGGGGTTATGAATCAGGAATTTTATTTTAGAATAATGGTTTCTTTGAGACATCACTAACCAATTTTAGATCTAATTATGTTTAGACAGCTTTGCACAGGTGCACTTTGATGTAATTACACTAAAATTAATGTGAGTGTGGCTTCTTTCTTTTAGGTCTGTTTATCTTCTTGCTAGACAATGCAATCACAGATGAAATTTCTAAGATTTATTTTCTATAACTCAGAAATCTTTAAAGATTAGTGTATTAATCTAGAGCCTATGATAATTTTAATTGGGTTTTGATGAGTTTTTTATATTTTCTTTCTCTGAAAGAATTTTAGACTGTTCAATATTACTGCTTATTAATAAATTTGGTATTAAACTCCCAACTCCCCCACCCCATTTTCAAAGGTGCGGTCAGTTGCATGTATGTAGCTGTGAAAGGTATTTTATGGAATATTTTTCCTGATATTTTTAGGCAACATCAAAGGAGCAACAATCGTAGATACTCTGGATACACTTTTCATTATGGAAATGAAAGATGAATTTCAAGAAGCAAAATCATGGATTGAAAAACATTTAGATTTTAATGTGGTAAGTCATGTAAAAGTTGCTAATCTGGTTCTTAAATCTCAGTTAATATGTATAAATCTATAGTGAGGCAGATTATTGTATTGTGTTGTACCCTCCAGAAACAAAAATGTACCTTTTAAATAGTAAGAATATTCTTATCGCCTTCCTTTACTACACAAATACATGTATTTGCCTTTTTGGCAAATTAAGGGCAAGAGAAAAGAAATTAATGTTTATTTAGACCTACATTTGTCAAGTGTTCTTGATCGCACCACACAGCAGCCCTATGAAATGGGTATCACTTTCTCACCTTTATGGATTAGAAAGCTGAGCCTGAGGCTTACTGCAGACCATAAAACCGGTGTGTGTCAGAGCTCTGTTCTGCTACAGGTCTGCGTGGTCCCAGCACTCGTGCTTTTGTACCGTGCCATGGGCACCCAGCAGCAGCAGCGTCTGCTTTCCATGACAACGGACTTCATGCATTCCTATTGGTAAAAAGGCTGACAGTGTATGTGTGACATAATGTTTAAAAATTTTGTATTATCAGCAAATACCTCAGGACACATTGTGCACAAAGGGAAAGTTTCAGAGTTAAGGGTTGTGGACACTTCTAGTACTTCCTGATCATTTTGGCTATCTCTTGTCAGAACTGATTGTTTTATAAGGTTGACAAAGAGCTGGTTCTAAGAAAAGAAAAAATGTCAGCCTTGCCATATTTGATCACTCCTTTATGTTTGCATTATTGGTATTATTTTTAGTCTGAAATTGCTTTGCAGAAATCCTTTTCAGCTTCTTATCTATCTGGTCTAAATGTTCGATAATACCTGTAAATGCCCATAACCTGGCACAAGTCAAGTGCTGTATGTTGAAAATGAACAGACGGAGGTTTCCCTGCTGACCCTTCTACTTGTGAGCAAATGAGACTACTACTGTCATCAGAATATTAACTATTAGTAAAGCTGAGTCTTCTCCTATCTCTTTGGATTAAAGTATGTATATATTAAAATGGAGAATTTTAATATTTTGTTCCTACTCCTCTAATTAATTGTCATATACAACATGGGTTGGGAACAAGCAGATGAGCCTGTGTTTAATCTGCCTTTTAATTGAGTCTGTCGTATAAAGGAGAGAATACTCCAGTATAAAGAGACCTTGAAGATTAATGTGTTCAGTCCTTTTATTTCAGCGATGAGAAAACAGGCCTAAGGAGATAGCAATTTGTTCAAGGTTGTGGAGCGATTTGATTGTGACCTGTGGTAGCTCTGAGATTACTGAAGGAACTAAGGATGAAAAATTAAGGCAATAGAAATAAATAATGTTTCTATTTCAGGCTTGTTCTCTCTCAATAATAATTTTTTCCTGCCTTTTATTATAAGTTCAGCTTCCTACTTTCAGAAACCTACAAGTTTATCTCCATGCATGTCTGGGAGAAAGAAGAGTGTTCTTTATCTCTTTCTTCTCTTCAAGAAAGGGCTGGAGGAATGAGCTCTATAGTCCTCCAAAATTGAGTTAGTGTTGGAAGACAGGGCAGTAGGCTTAAATCACACCAGCCTGAATGGTGTCCACATTTCTTGTGGATTCTTGTGTGGGTCTGTCTGAGAATTACAGTAGTGCTGCTCCAAACCTCCCCCAATACTGCAGCAGTTATTTGTTTCCATGACCCTTAGTAGTCTGGGGAGCTCTGTAGTGGGGAATAGCGGGTGGGGGGATGGACCCTGGTTTATTTAAAGCACAAAGCCCTCTTAAGGTAAGGGACAAGGGATGATTTTAACAGAAGGCGATTGGCTAGCCTCAGACCAAAGTGACAGAATGTGTTCTGTGACCATGGGGACCCTGTGAGAAAGCAGAGTGAATCTAGTGGGAATATCAGACCATGTAGAAGAGGAGAAGGTTCCTCAGCTTCCTCACTTGTGAGATAAAGTGATTAGACTAACATTGAGTGATTACTGAGATACTGAACTTTAAAGTTTTCTTCAATTATTTAAACTTTTTATTTTTGTTTTTTTAAATAAGATTTTATCCAATGAGTTGAAAGACATGTGTTGAATATAATTTGAGAACACTTCCGTGTATTAGAAATCAAGATTAAAAGTGCAATATATAAAATCATAATCTTGGGCTATGCCTTTAAAGCATATACTTTAAACATATACTTTAAAAAATCAAGTCACAGGTCTCAAATATCTGTTAATTACACCATTCTTAATGTGAGAGGTCTTGAAATGTATTTGTTGGAGTTCTCTCTGGGTATTGCCTATTTTTCTTTTAAAAAAAGGAAAAGTTATCAATTATTATCCAAATGGCAGTGTTTTCTATATTAAATTAGTAACAAATCTAAATTTAGAAAAGATACATTGATTTACTCTTCTAATCATTGTATTATAAAATTCTTCAGCTTATTCTTTTGTAGTTACTTTTAATATGTCACATATAAGAACTTGTCTTATAGTTACCCACCCATTCTACTTGTGTGATTATTTAAATAGTTATGTAATTTGCCATCTAAAAATATTGTGAACATTTTTTCATTTATCTGAAGGAGGGAGAAATTGGAAAAGCTTATGCAAAAAACAGAGAAAAATTATTTTATTTTGATGGATAATATGGAGTAGCATTTAAACTTGGATGCATTATTGCTTATTTTTAAATTACCGTTTTTCCCCTGATTATGGTATTTTAATTGACAGTGTAAGAGTTTTCCAATAAAAAGCTAATGCACCCACATTTATTACAAGGGAAAAGTGTATGAAACTGAAAGAGAACACTGTTGTTGAGAGTTGGTTTATCCTGTGATGCTCCTGAGTATAAACATATATTACAGTCAAGAATGATTTTGTTTATATATGAAATATTCAGTTTGCCTCACTTAAAGGTGTAAAGTAAATGCTTTTTATTGGTTTATACTGTCATTAACTAAAACTCATTTACTTTTAATTCAGGCATAGCAAGTTGATTCAATTTGCATACCTGGTAGCACAAAGTTCAAATGGCTTTAATAAGTGATTTAAAATAAATCACTGCGATATAATCTGTTCCTGGGAGAAGGAGCAAGGCTTCGCAAATGGAACTCCATATTCAGTTCAGGTATTTGCAGAGACATTCAGGTATGGAAAGAAAACCCTAAGGGTCGACTCCAGTAGAAGTCTGGTTTTAATTCAGAGTAATCCTAGAGATAAAGAATCTAAAACTAATTCTTATTCATTCATTCATGTGTCACATATTCACTAAGCACTTGCTAAGGGCCATGGAGCTTTATCGTCTAGCAAGTAAAAGAGTAAGACTGCCCCAGCTAAGGCACTGCTATCTAAGGAAGGTAGAAGAAAAAGAGGAATGAGTACCTGGTGTGTACCAGGTAGTGTGCTAGATGATTTTTTTCATAGGTTATCTCATTTAATCATTGTGGCAACCAAAGTTGTGTTTTCCCCATTTTCATAGGGGAAAAAATGGCAAATTATTCTGTCTCAAACCATATAGCTGGGTAAAAGCAGTGATTTTAACAAGAGCCTCCTAACTGAATGACCTTGTGTTTTATTTGGAGAGAAAATGCAGTGTTGAGAAATATATAGGCACTGAGAGATTTCAGTACATTGAAGTTAGGCATGTAATCTTGATATTGTGGGACTCATCAGAGTGCATCATTCAGTACGTATTCAGTAAATGTTTGTTTGATTGAATGAGAAGATAATCATGTTGCCTGCTTCCTGACAGAACATGCTAGACTCAGCTATAAGACAAGCCAACAGGGTGTAAGGGCAGCTATTTCATATTATATTTTTATATAGTTAGAGATGATCTGGAATTTGAGTGTAGTTCTTCTACCCACTTTTATGTCATCTACTAGAATGGATTTATGGTGGCTACTGATAAAGGAAGTCATTACAATAAGTAAGGTGAATTGCATATAGATGCTCAGCCTGTTTGGGCATTTGCTAAATTCAGTTCTGAGCTTCCTTTTCTTTACTGACACTTTAAAGACGTATCCATTACTTAGATCCTTACATGAGAAATACTGGAAAATATCTTTATTAATGAATTCTTTAGAATATGTAGAAATTTTCTTCAGATAACAATTTTTTGTATAAACCCTCAGTAAAATCCAAAGCTTTATTAAAATCATCCTTAAAAAGCAGTTTTTCTATATTAAGATAAAGTGATGTCTTGGTATGAGGGGCCGAGCTTTGAGAATGGCAAAGGAGAGATAATGAACTTGTTCCATACACTAACAGGCACTGTGAATGTGACCTTCGGCCAGCACCTGGGTGTGCCTTTGATTGCAGTGAGCACCGTATGTTTTAGATAACAGAGGTACAGGTGGCAAAAGTGAGCTTTTATTTTCTGATTTAAAGATCCAGGCTGTTTGCTTATCCAACTGAATGCCATCCTACTTCTTGAGCAAATAAGCTGTCAAGTTCCCTGTCGGAAAGATGTAAAAAGACCTCAACCTCGTGAAGCAACGTTGAATCTTCTGAAACGCCTGAATGAGTACTTGGCTTAGGTCCAGAGTTGCATCCCACAGAGCATGAATGAAGTAACTTTTGCCTTAGTGTTGCTCCTGTAAAAGGTCTGTTTTGGAGCAACCTTAAACATCCCAATGGATGCAGATAGCTAAGTTAATTATCCTGTTGAGTGGAATTATTCAGTATTTTCCATCTGAATGCTAAGGAGTACCTACCAAGAGTAATGATTTGGGTTTTAGCTGTAAGAGGTTGCTGAGCTGTTCTCTCTGTCGTAATTAGCAATAGATTGGCTTGTTACTTGAGGGCCCTTCTTGGACCTGCATAGTAAAACCAACCCATTAACATAGAAATAATTTCCTATTTTTGTGGCCCAGAGAACTTGCACTTTGTTAACCTTGAGAGATTTATCATGTTACTTAGTAACTTAGAAACTTACTTAGAAAATAACTGCTGTTAGAACACACAGTTAATACTGAGTTCCGCTCTTCAATATTGCAATTGAATCTCAGAGAACTTTTATACTTATTCCTCAAAATTTAATTCAAGACACACTTTGAAGTACCATTTATGAATAAAGTGTATGCTAAGTCTGGGAATAGGCAGATTTATAGAGAGTTACCTCTCTCAAATCAAAGACTTTGAAAAGTCTCATAGTCCCAAAATGTTTCTCAGTATGTGAAGCATAGTCATAGCATGAGTGACTAGTGGAGCAAATGTCACTAAACTTGGTTACTGCATTGGATTATAATGGAGCAGTTGTTACTAAACCTTGCTTGCTTCTCATTGTTAATAGTAATCTGAGAAACCCAGGTGTGCAGCTTTGAATGTGTTATGTTCCCCACGAAAGCCCTGTTCTTTTAGTCCCATCTTGTGGGTGCAGATTTATTATCAGTGGAATCTTTTGATTAGGTTGTTTCCATGGAGATATGACCCACCCAACTGTGGGTGAGACCTATTGATTAGATTATTTCCATGGAAGTGTGACTCTGCCCATTCAAGGTGGGTCTTAATTAGTTTGCTGGCATCCTCTATGAGAGGTTATAAGGCAGAGACATTTTGAAGAGAGTTCAGAGATACTTAGAGATAAAACACCCAGGGACATTTTGGAGACTGCTGTTGGAACCAGAGCCAACACAGACCCAGATGCTTGGAGAAGCTGAGACAGATGTTTTGGAGAGAAGCTAAGATATGTAATCCAGCGTTTGCCCCTGGGAAAAGCTAAGAGAGAAGCTAGAAGAGATGCTTAGAGAGAAACAAGCAAGGACACATAGGAGCTGAGAGAGAGAA
>PVKY010013364.1:0-11061 GCA_004027775.1 Bradypus variegatus | reverse complement strand
GCCCTCACCCTGTGGGGAGAAACCCCCAGGGGAACTGGGACCCTGGTGAGGTTGGAGCCCCCAGGGAGGGCACAGCCGCTGGTGGATAAGGTGGTCCTGGGCACACAGTAGGCTCTCGGTGAATGTGGAATGGACTTGACTCGACTCTCAACACCTCTCTCAATCTGTGGGCCATCACTTCAGCCCCCGGTGGGACAATGGCTGAGCATGCCAAGGGCCTTCCAGAACTTTCTGGAATTGTGTGAATTCCAGGTTGTGGATTTCCTGCTGCCCTTCACAGTTGAGCCCTGGGCCATGCTCTGCATTGTGGGAATGGGCCAGTGAGATGCCCGCTCCCAGGAATTTGGCTTTTGGTTCTTTAGCCAGCTCGGTGGAGCCTGCTCGGTGTGGGTGCTGGGGACGGGACAATGGCGCAGACCCAGCCTTGGCCCTCAGGAGCCTCCGTGCTGGTGGGGAAGCAGACAGGGGCTCAAGAGTCCAGGGGGGGCAGGAGGCTCAGGGCCAGCCTGGGATGGTGGAAAATACAAGCTGGAGCCATCCATCCAGGGAAACTTTGGACCCCAAGGAGCCCGGAAGTCTCCTCTCCTAGCACTAACCAGGGTGGAGGGAGTCGAGAGCGAGGCGGGGTCAGATCTGGGGCCGAGGGAGGTCGGGCAGCGAGGGCTTCCTTCCGGCTGGGGCATCTGGGAGGTCTGCCTGCAGGAGGCCATGTCCGAATACGGCCTTGGAAGACAGTCAGGATTCAGGCAGGAAGAGGAAGGGAATTTCACCCCAAAGACCAGGGAAACCCGCAGTAAGGAGGCGAGCAGCCCCGGGAAGGAGGGATCCTCGTTTGGGTGGAGCAGGGCCACATCGGGCGGGGGAAGCCAGCGTGTGGGGACTGGGGCCTCCCTGTCCCTGCTCTGTGCGGGCATAGGGGAGCCAGTGAAAGTGCTGGGGGGGGCCCTGCCCAGAGCTGCCCTTTGGCACCACCTGGCTGGTGATTGGGAGGTGTGGGGGGACCAAGGTGGCAGGGACTCGGGGAACAGAAGCACCAGGGCTGGGAATGGACTGAATGGAGGAGGGCAGAGAGAAGAAGCAGTGACAGAGCCCAGGGTGGGCTGGGTGAGGTGGGGTCCCCTGTGCTGCCCCTCTTGCCATATACTTGGGGTCCCCATGGAGACGAGCACGAAGGGCCCATGGGTGATGAGCAGTGACAGGGAAGCTGGGAGAGGTGCGGACCCCCACAGCCCCCTCCTGCAGGCTCCCGCTGCTGCCTCTGGGGTTGTAGAAACACCCTCTCCAGCCCAGCACCTGGGGGCAGGGAGACCGGCCGATGAAGGCCCTGCCTGCTGGTGGGAGGGCCGAGGCAGGTAGTAAGCACCCACTGTATACTGGCACTGCCTCACAGCAACCCGGAAATGGGGTCTCCACTTTGTAGAGAGAGGGTGTGCCAAGCTCAGGGTCCCCCAGCCCTGTGCCCCCAGAGCCCCGCCTGGCCTGGAGCAGCAGGTTTCACTGTGCCCCTGCTGCCCCCCAGGAAGCCGTGAGGCTGCCTTCACCTACGCCATCACCGCAGCCGGCGTGGCCCACGCCGTGACAGCCGCCTGCAGCCAGGGCAACCTCAGCAACTGCGGCTGTGACCGCGAGAAGCAGGGTCACTACAACCAGGCCGAGGGCTGGAAGTGGGGCGGCTGCTCGGCCGACGTGCGCTATGGCATCGACTTCTCCCGGCGCTTCGTGGACGCCCGCGAGATCAAGAAGAACGCGCGGCGCCTCATGAACCTGCACAACAACGAGGCGGGCAGGAAGGTAGGCCAGGGGGTGGCCGTGGAGGGTGGGGTGGGAGCTGGGGGTCTGGGGTAGACGTGCCGGGGTAGGGGGCAACCAGGGGGTGGCCGAGGTGCGGCAAGGGGGCCGGGCGTGCAGCCAGGGGCACAGCATCATGTGACAGTGTGTGACCCTGGATGGGCCATGACCTCTCTGAACCTCAGGCTCCTCTTCTATGAGAAAGCAGGGTGACCCTTCTGGGCGTCGTCTCTGAACCTCCCAAGTTCTAAGAGACGGCTCCCTGTTCCTGTTTCATGGGGGCAAACACTGAGGCTCAGGGTAGAGATGTGATGCCCTCAAGGGCCCACCTGAGACAGGAACCCCATTTCCATGCAGGGTGTGAGCTGGGCCTGGCTGGGGACCCCAGGGTGGAGGCCCCAGGCCCCAGCGCTCACATCACTTGTGTTGCTCCTGGTCCCTGAGGGGCCCTTCCAACATACCAGGGAGGGCTTCCTGGAGGAGGTGTGGAGATTGCCAAGAGAGAGGCACGGGGAAGGGGCAGTCTCAGGAGGCAGGAGGAGGGGCAGAAGCTGTGAGCTGGGGGCTTCCCGCACGGGTGGGCCGAAGCCTGGTGGGCGATGAGGAAGGGCATTCCAGCAGGGCCTCTCTGGGGCAGAAGTCAAGGTGAGCCCGGCCCCGCCCACCGGGAGATGAGCACGCAGACATCGGGCTGGAAGGAACGGCCGCCATGGCGGCGAGATGGCCCGAGATAGGGTGGCCAACTGAGCAGAACACCCACTGGGTCCTCCTCCCCAGCCCGGGGGTGGCACCCAGGGCCCGGGCCCCAGTGGGGGCGGTCCACAGGCAGGGGACGGACTTGCCTCTCCAGGTGAGGAGCTGAAAATGCCCTATGTCCCAGGGACCGAGGTGTGTGGCCTCCAGGTGTCCATTCATGTGCTCAACAAACTCGCCCTGCCTTCTCTGAGCCTGCACTAGGCTGGGCACGGGTACGGAGAGCAGATCCACAGCACCTCTGGGGGCCCGTGAGGGGGCGGAGGCCCACCCCAGGGGCCCCGGGGGCCCAGGGAGGGAGCAGAGTCTCTCTGAGGAGTTGGCCCATGTGGGGGCCACCGTGGCCAGGCTATGGGTGCTTGGGTGGGGTGGGGGACCAGGTGGGGTTCGAGAAGTAAGCATGCCCTGCTCAGAAGAGGCCTCGAATGCCGGGCCCAGGGCTTGGCTTTATCGTGTAGACTTGGAGGGTGTCAGGCAGCAGGGGGGTGTTAAATGATCATCAGATTAACAAATGAGTGAATGAACGAGTGAGTGACATGGTATTTGCCTTCAAGGAGCCCACTAACAGATTGTAAGCCCCACCCCTGGGCCCAGCTCGATCGGAATACGTGTCAGAACAAAGCACCCACGGTGGGAGGGCAGAGGAGGTACAGTCCACTTTCTGGGGGGAATCAGGGAGCACTCCCTGGAAGAGGAGGCATGCTGAACCCTGGGTAGAAATGTCACCCCTGAGCAGGAACTTCCCGGCACCCTTGCAGGGAAGATGAGGGCAGTGAGGCCCACAGTGGGCAGCCGAGCTGGCTGGGCAACCCCCGAAGCTGAGCTCTGGTTTCTGTTTCACGGGGATGTGGCCTGTCAGTGGCAGAGATGTGGGAAGGGTCTGTGGGGAGAGGGATCCACAGGGAAAAGGCTCAGGGGACTCGGGGCCTGGTGTGCCAGGCAGGGGGATGGGCCTCCTGTGAAGGTGTGTGTCTGCCTCAGCCCTGGGCCCTGTGCCAACAACAGGGCGTGGGGCTCTGGGGGCACCTGGCAGGGGGTAAGAGGGCGTAAAGCCAGGAGGAGGCCCCTGGGGGTGCAGGAAGCTGGCGAACCAGGGGCTGGGTAGGGGTGAGGAAAGGAGGGGGTCCGGATGGGGGGCAGGGGAGGGGAGCAGGCTGACCCCTCCCCCTTTCTCAGCCTCAGTCTCCCCATCTGCAACCCCTCCTGGGGCTGTGCAGCACATGGGTGGCCTGAGCCACAGCTGTGGCCTCACTGGGACCCTTGGGAGTAAGGCGGGCTCTTCTCTTCCAGCAGCACTGGGTGGCACTGAGGCTGCAGGAGGGCAGACTGTGGCTTTTTGGGGTTTCCTTCTGAACCGGGTTCAGCCCTTCACTCTGGTCCTGCCATTGGGCATCCAGGTCCCCCCTGCCCCCTGTTCCCCCTGCTATTCCATGGGGTCTTGGGGTTCAGCCTGGCTGTTGTGTCCCAAGGTGGGCTGTGTCCAGGCAGACTGAGCTGGGAGCCCCCCCACCTGCTCCTGCAGAGCCGAGGCCCTGGCCGGGCTCCCCAACGCCCTCCCATCTACTGAGCGGCTGCATGGTGCCCATGCGGACAGCCCGCCAAGTGCCCGCTGTGGTCAGAAGGCCGGGGCCGCGGGCAGGGCTGCCCCTGAGGGGGTCCCCATGCTGAGTGGGGAGGGCTGGGACAAGATGGGGGCAGTCGGGGAAGGCAGGGTCGGGCCCCGGGGAAGCCCTGAGTCAGGGAGGCTCTGGCTCTGTTCCCTTGGGGACATGAGGGTCCGAGCCACGGAGGACAAGGCCACCCCGTGCTGGGGGCTGGGCATGGGGACCCCGTTAGAGGGGCCTGTGGCACGTCTGAGCCCAGCCCTTACCCAGCCGTGCGGGAGGGCTCGGGAAGGCTGTCACCCTAGGGCTCATGGACAGAGGGTGAAATGGACACAGGCCGGACCCCAAGGGGCTCCCACACTCTGGGGTCCGGATCAAACAGGCTGAGTGGGGCCAGGCAGGGGGGTGTGGGCCCCCACTCGCCGTACGGAGCCACCTGCCTGAGGCTGGACTGGGATGGGGGGTGAACTCCCTCCTGAGCTCCCGGCTCCCCAACCCTGATGGAGTCACCCCCTCCCCACCCCGATGGAGGTGATCACCCCTCCCTCACCCCCACCCCACACTGTAACCGAGCTTTGTTCCTGGAGTGCGGCACCTCCTTGGATGTGTGACTTTCCCGGGGAGAGCCAGTGGCCCAGGGGACAGCGGAAGGAGGACACAGCCCCTCCGCTGGGGGCAGCTGCCCAGCTGGTGCCACCTGGGCATGGCCGAGTGGGGCCTGGCTGTCCTGGGGGGCCAAGGCTCCTGCCTGCCTCTGCGGGGAAATGGAGGTGGGGGTAGGGGTGAGGATGGGGAGGAGTTGGGGACAGATGACAGAGTCCTGCAGGGTGGGGCCCAGGTTTCTGAGGAGGGGTCTCTGAGGCTGGGGGCTCCAAGAGGGGGTGCTTCGGGTCAGCTCCTGGAGCAGGGCCTGGCCTGAGGGTGTCCACAGCAGAGTGGCCAGGGCAGGAGAGGCTTCCGGGCTCTGAAGGGCAGGTTAGGTGAAGGGTGATCCCAGGGAAGGGGACAGGGTGCAAGCAAAGGTGAACAGGAGGATGGGGGTGTCCGTCCTGCCAGAGATACATGGGGCTCCAGGAAGTCTGACCGGGGGTGAGCAGGAGGGTGGAGAGGGGTGGGAAGCAGGGAGGAGGCCCCGAGGCCCCAGGATGCACACCCCTAGCGGAGGCCCACCGCCACCCAGACACCCACTGCCCTGTCACCCAGCCCTGCCAAGACCCGTCAGGAGGCCCCTTTCCCTCCCCTGGGGCCTGGGCCCCTCGCACCTTCCGCACCACCCCTGGCGTGGCTCAGCCTACCCCCTCTTCAGCCTCCAGCCCCTGCCCCAGGGCACCCTGCCCTGAATCTGACCCAGGACCCCCAGTCCCCAGCTGGGCCAAGTCATCCCCCCTCATCCCTGGGCTGAGGCTGTAACCCCTCCTGGAGCACCCCCCTCAGCTTGGCCTGGTGAACTCCCACTCATACTTCCAGGCCCAGTGCAGGTGACACCTCCTCCAGGAAGCCCTCACCCTATGCCCGATTGCCCCAGGCAGCATGAGGCCTTCAGGACCCAATGGCCCCTGCGTTGCTTCTGCTGGTTTCCTTCTCTGCCCTCATTGGATGGGAGCCCTGGAAGGGTAGAATTATTGTCCTTCCTTGCTGAGGTCCAGGCCCAATGTGCAAGGGGGCTTGGGGCAGTAGCCATCCCTGGGGGATGGTTTCTCTCTCCCTCTTTTTCATTCATTCATTCCTTCATTCATTCATTTGTGCACCAGGG
This sequence comes from Bradypus variegatus, assembly GCA_004027775.1. Lineage (NCBI taxonomy): Eukaryota > Metazoa > Chordata > Mammalia > Pilosa > Bradypodidae > Bradypus > Bradypus variegatus. Next base: position 5,163 of record PVKY010013364.1, on the reverse strand, counting down.
GACCCCTCGTCTGGGCCAGAACCATCAGGCTCTCATGGGCAGAGGCGGGGCTGGAGGGAGGGGAGGAGGCAGGAGGACGGGATCTGGGTTTGGCTCCGGTCCTTGGCCAGGACCATCGGGACTTGGTCTCCAGGCCTGTCCCTCCCAGGAGTGAGATCGGGCCCTGGGTACAGACCAGCACGTCCCGCTGCTGTTGGGAACTGGCCTCTCGGGGTAAGTTGCTCAGTGCAGCCCCCGTGGTAATGCAGGGGGGTGCCTGGCTGCTGCTCCCTGCCCCATACCAGGGTGGGGAAGGAGGAGGCACTGGGTCAGGCCACCGGGGTGGGGGTGGATAGAGGGGTGCTTCATGGCGGTGGGTGCTGGCCTGGGCGGCAGAGGGTGGCCAAGCCCCCGGCGGGGCTGGGCTGCCAAGGTTAGGGCGGCGGGAGCCCCGGCAGCTGACAAATGGTCCTTCCGAGGCCACGGCCGGCTGCTAATGATTCCCCATCTTCAATCAGGCCTTGGCAGGCCCTTTCGATCCAGGTAAATGAGTACCGGGGGTCAGGGCTGGCTCTGGGAAGCAGCCTTCCAGGGCCCCAGAGGGAGGCTCAAGGAAAACCCGGGCTGCCGCCGTCCCTCATGGAGCTGGGGAGAGAGAATGAGGGTCCCAGGCCAGATCTCCTGGCTGCCCGGCCATTAGCCCACTGCCCCCCACCTGCCTGTCCCCTTCCTCGGGCCTCAGCAAACAGGGACTGAGCTCCATCTACACTCCAGCTTTCCTCTCACAGACACCTATTGGGCTCCAACTGCATGCAAGCCTTATGCCAGACATAGGGAGAGGAATGGGATCTGCAATTATTAAACGCCCCCTGTTGCTAGGCCAGGTGCCACAGCAAGGTGCCTCTGAGGAGGCGGTGCAGAGACGTGAGCCTCAGCTTTGCCACCTGTTCCCGGTGACCAGGTGCAAATCCTGGGGCCACAAGCCTCAGTTTCCCCATCAGTGCCTTGGCAGTCATCACAGCAGCTTCCTGGCTGTGGAAGCGAACGGACTGCATCTGAGAAACGCACGCCGTGCTCTGCTGTGTGCTGAGTCCTCCCACTGTGCACCCTCTCGTGCGGGAGGTCCTGCTGTCAGCATCCTTGACAGAGCAGGAGACCGAGGCTCCCACGGCTGGGTGGCCGCGTCAGGCCGGGCAGCAGCGGGGGGCCCGGCTCACCCCCACTGCGTGGCCGCTCTATCCCCACAGGTCCTGGAGGAGCGCATGAAACTGGAGTGCAAGTGCCACGGTGTGTCAGGCTCGTGCACCACCAAGACGTGCTGGACCACGCTGCCCAAGTTCCGCGAGGTGGGCCACCTGCTCAAGGAGAAGTACAACGCGGCCGTGCAGGTGGAGGTGGTGCGCGCCAGCCGCCTGCGCCAGCCCACCTTCCTGCGCGTCAAGCAGCTGCGCAGCTACCAGAAGCCCATGGAGACGGACCTGGTGTACATCGAGAAGTCGCCCAACTACTGCGAGGAGGACGCGGCCACGGGCAGCGTGGGCACCCAGGGCCGCCTGTGCAACCGCACCTCGCCCGGCGCCGACGGCTGCGACACCATGTGCTGCGGCCGCGGCTACAACACTCACCAGTACACCAAGGTCTGGCAGTGCAATTGCAAGTTCCACTGGTGCTGCTTCGTCAAGTGCAACACGTGCAGTGAGCGCACCGAGGTTTTCACCTGCAAGTGAGCCGGCAGCCAAGGCGGGGCCACGGTGGGTGGGGTGGCACTGGGCAGTCACGGCCGTGAGGGGCCACCGAGGACGGTCACTGGGCAGGGGGCTCCAGCGGGCAGCTGCGGCTCAGCCGAAGGCATTTTGCACATCCCCCCTCACCTACCCCAGCCGCGGCTCCGCCTGCTTCAGTGGGTGGGGATGGGGGGACGGAGGGCAGGAAGGCACCAGCTGGGGCCCGCCACCCTCTCACTGACCCCCCATGGATCCTTTCTGCCCTTCCTCTGTCACTTCTGGGGGCAGAACAGCATCCATGACCTGGCCAAGAGGGCAAAGTAAAATGGCCCTGGGACAGGACCTGACAAATTCCTTTTGTCTGGAAGAGGGAATCCCAAGGACACACATGTGCCCCTGGAAGCAAAGTGACATGCTCTGAGTGTCCCTCCCCTGCCCAGTGGCATGGACACGGAGAGGCCATGCAGGCTGGCCACACTCAAGACTGTATCCTAGGCCACATCCGCTGCTGACCCTGGGCGATCTGGATAGATGCTGACAGAAATTATTTATGTTTTCTTAGTCCCAGAAGCGAATCCCCAGCTACGCACAGCCAGGTCGCACAGTCCTCTGTGTTAGGGCATTTCCTTGCGCCCCTTCTGCTTCCCCTCCTGGCTCAGTGCCTGGGAGGCTCTGAGGAGGGGCATGGATAGGGCCCTTCGGCCCCCTCTTTCCTCCTTCCTGAAAATCACCTCGAGCAAATCCAGGTGTCACCAGGTCAGGCTCCTGAGTGCCACAGCCCCTCCCCAGCACCTGCCAGCCCCTCACCAGCCCAGCTCGCTCCAGTTGACAGAGCCCCCCACCCAGCGCTGCGGCTGCTGACTTGTTCAGGGATGTTTGCCTAACTCAATAGCAGGTAAACTGAGGCCCGGAAAGGCCCGAGGATGTGCCAGGGGCCCCGTGGCCATGAGCAATGGCTCCTGCAGGGCTTGGTGTTCAGACCCAGCTCAGGATGTTCTGGAACCATCTGGGGGTGGGGGCGAGCCCTGATGCCTGGAGAAGCCTGGCCGCCTCTTCCCCGCTGCCCACACACTCGGGCCCGTGCCCTCTTGCGGTGCCTTTGGGGGCCTCTTGGGGGGCTCCCTCACCTGGGACTTAGGGCTCAAAGTGCCCTTCATGGGTGCAGTCCCCATCCTCCCAGAGGAGACTGAAGCCAGGGAGCCACTTGCCCAAGCAACCTGCCCCTCCACTGCCTATGGCCCCGTTTTCTCAGCAGAACTTCTGGAAAATATCTTCTCGGGGCTGCCAAGGAGCCGAGTGGGCTGGACGTCGGCCTGGGGCAAGTGGACCCATCTGAGACCTGGCCCCGGCGTTCTAGCTCACATATCCCAGCTGCTGGAACCTTCCCTCAGCTGCCGTCGTGGGGAGCCCTGGGCTGCCCTGAAGCCTTACACCCCACCTGGCCCTGTCATTCCCCAAGTCCGGGACACAAGCCTGCAGGCCCAGCATGCTCTGCCAAGGAACCTGATTAACTTATATTGTTATATAGCGTCGAAATGTCTATAGTGTCTTAAATTATTGTGACCTACACTGGGTATGGAGGGGCGGGGGTGCCGAGGCCACCACCCCCCCAGCCAGGCTCCTTCTTCCGCTTGAAAAGGACCCTTGGGGCTCCCGACGCCCCGAGTCCCTTGCACTGTGCCTCGGCCGCCGCTGCAGCCCGCTGCCCGCCCCAGCCAGGACCCCCCTGGCCGCCTCCTGATGCTGTTGGTGACCTGGCTGGGCCGGGACAATTGTGGCGAGCCGTGCCAGCCAGGATCCCCCACGAGGGCAGTGGTGGTGGTGGGGTTCGCCCAGGCTGTGGGACCCCGCAGAGAGGCACTCGGCTCAATAAAAGCTGGAATCAGAGAAGCGTGTGTGTGGACCTCTGGGTGACACCCCTGCCCCCTGGGGGTGGACTTGGGGAGGTTCTTGTCCTTTCTGAACACACGTACTGTCCACTGAGAACAAGCCCCCAGCCCTCTTGGCTGTCATGCGCCCCAGTCCTTCGGATGTCCTCGCCCTTCTCCCTGGCTAAGGGGGCTCCGACTGGGCCGAGCCGCTGCCTCCGGGCTCTCCCGAGTCTTGTCTGCCTGCCTCCAGGCACCTTCCAGAACCCACCTGCAGGCCACGGGCAAGGCTGGTGGGGACTGGACATTGCCCGAGGCCTCCTTGGACTGCCGGGGGCTGCAGACAGGCCCGGGCCATGGCCTGTCCCCGGAGCCCACGTGGGGGCCAGCGGGGGCTGCTCTCAGACCGGCCAGATCAGCCATGCCTGTACCTCCGCCCCCCTCGCCCTGCAAGGGGCCTGCCCCTAGGGGCCCTGCGGTCTCTCCACCGGGGCCCAGTGCCCCTGGGCAGGAGCCCCCCTGTCGGCTGGGCCCAGCCCTGCACACCCCTGGGTGAATGACATTCCTGATGGGGGCTGAGGGCCGGGAGGTATGTAGTGTGGCCGGTTTGGCCACTGCCTGCTGTCCGGGCAGCCTGGCATCGGGTGGAACCGCTGATCAAACAGCCCTGGCCGCCCTGTGCCCAGCCCGGGCACCCACAGAGCCTGGCCCCAGCCCCTGGTCCCAGTGCAGGGGCCCACCAGGCAGGCTTTGCAAGGGGGATCGGCCTTCCCGGGTGTGTCGAGTGGGAGACAGAGGAGGGGGTGTGGGGAGGGAGAGCCCTGCCCTCAGGTCCCAGTCCTCCCCCTTCTTGGCACAAACTGCAGGGCAGCCTCTGTCACATCCTCTCCCTCCCCTCACCCTAGATGTATGGCCTCAGTTTCCCCATCCGGAGAGTGGGGTTGGCCTGGGGCTAGGACTCAGGATTGGCCTGGGGGCTGGTGGCTGGGTTTTTGGCAGGAGTCCCATTCCCCATGAGATGGTAAGGAAATCTGTGGCGGTTGCTGCTTCGGAACTCCTGGGCCCGGCTACTCCCACAGGGGCAGGAATGAGGAAAGAGCACCGAGAATGCCACAGCCCCGGTGTCCAGACTGTTCTTAGGGCTTGGCCACGGTTCAACCCCACCAGTGGGCCCAGCACATCCTCTGAGGGGCCCTTTCCCAGGCGTCGAGACCACACTGCCAGCCTGGGCTGGGGTCCTGCCTGACCCTCAGTCCCCAGCTCTTCCTCTAAAGCTAGGACTTTGGAAGCACTTACCCCAGGCCAGCCCCACACTGCCCCACGGGGTGGCTCATTGTCCCTCTCACCCTTTCCACCCCCCTCAAACCCCCTCAGCTCCAGCCGGCCCTGCACGCACCAGGCTGCCTCTCCTTGTCTACCCTGGCTGCTCCCTCACCAGGCTCACCTTCCCGCTCCACTCCGGGAGAGCAGACTGCCACGCAGTAGCACAGGCAGACGCAAAGCAGCCATGCTTCTGTGGGTGGGATTTGGGCAAACTCACTGGGGAGAACCTGGAGTTCTGGGAGCATGTTTCTACCATCTACCCTTCCACC
>PVKY010013363.1:0-11060 GCA_004027775.1 Bradypus variegatus | reverse complement strand
ATCTTCTTGAACAAAAGGGGGATGCAAAATGAGACGAAATAGAGTCAGTGGCTGAGAGATCTCAAAGGGAGTCGAGAGGTCACTCTGGTGGACACTCTTATGCACTATATAGAAAACACTTCTTAGGTTTTAATGTATTGCAATGGCTAGAAGTAAATACCTGAAACTACCAAACTCCAACCCAGCAGTCTGGACTCCTGAAGATGATTATATAATAATGTAGATTGCAAGGGGTGATAGTGTGATTGTGAAAACCTTGTAGATCACACCCCCTTTAGTGTATGGATGGATGAGTAGAAAGACGGGGATAAAAACTAAATGACAAATGGGATGGGATGGGGGGATGGTTTGGGTGTTCTTTTTTCATTTTTATTTTTTATGTTTGTTCTGATTCTTCCTGATGTAGGGAAAATGTTCAGAAATAGATTGTGGTGCTGAACGCATAACTAGATGATCATACTGTGAACGGCTGACTGTATACCATGGATGATTGTATGTTATGTGCATGTGTTTGAATAAAACCGAATTAAAAAAAAAAGGAAAAAAAAACTTTCAAAAGAGTAAAAAAAAAAAAGATACCAACTACTGATACATAAAAAATAGGAATGACTCGCAAATTATTTTGTTAAGTGAAATAAATCAGAATCAAAAGGCCACATACTGTATGATTCCATCTATATGACATTCTCATGAAGGAAAAACTATGGGGACAGAAAACAGGTCCGTGCTTGCTGGGATTGGGGATGGGAGTAGAGGTTGACATGGAAGAATTGGGGGGAAGAGGGTGTTGGAAATAGTCTACATCTTGATTGTGTTGCTGATTACACCACTGTGTATGTTTGTGAAAACTTGCAGAACTGTACACTAAAAGGGGTGAATTTTAATATATGTAAATTAAACTTTAATTTTTTAAAAATGGGGGGGTATCTGAGTTTTAAGGAGCTCAAGTAACTTACTCAAAGGCAACCAGTCGGGAAGTAGCAGTAATAAGATTCAAACCCAGCTTCTTAACCAGTATGCTACACCACCACCATACTAGCTGCCCCCGAGACTATCTGGCCCAAGACTCATTTACAAAGAGACTTGGAATCACCTGGATATTTAGGGGTCGTCAGGAGGTTCTGAGGAATTGGCTTTTTTTTTTTAAACTAAGGATTCATCTCCAAGTTATTTTTCTTTCATCTTCTCTTGCTGCAAATGTTTCTAACATGTTTGAAAATTCCCTCATACTCTTAACTACTTAGGTCACTGACTCTGAGGACTTGGGAACTGCACAGAGCCACGCGCCAGTAGTCAGGGAACCTGGTCAGAGTCCTTCATCTGTCATGATTTGTCGTCATCTTGGATATGTCATTCACTTTTTCTAGACCCCAGTTTCCTTATCCATGAGAAGAGGATAATTTCACCCATCTCAAGATTAAATGGGAAGATTAAATGAGAATCATAAAACCTTTTGATTTTCATGATCTAAATTAACTGCTTCATTTGATCTCTGAGGATTGACTCATCCCCCACCCCGCCCAGTGATGATAATAATAGTCAGCACTTACTGAGAATTGACAGACCCTTAATCCTGCTATCAAGCCTGTGAGGTGGTCCTGTCCCACATTATGGAAAAGTGAGGCACTAAGAAATGAAGTAACTCACCCAGGATCCCACAGTTACACGTCTTAGAGCCAGGACTGCAGCCAGGCAGTCTGAGCCCCGAGCCCGCTCCTCTGTTAGGCTGCTCCACCTCCCTAACCAACCCCATCTCAGCCTTCAACCGCCATCTTCAGGGGAACATGGCTACACACCTTGGACATTATGTAAGTCACATTCTCTACTGAGCTTTCTGCAAAGGGACTCAAGATGCCAAAAAGGACTTTTCTCCAATTTGGAAGAGCCAGCAAAGTCCCAGAGATCCACTGCCCTTCTGTTTGGCATGTGACCTTTACCCCATTCCAGCAGCAGGGCTGAATTAGGACAGCAGTGAGCGGAGGGTCATTTAGTATTGGGAGGGGAGAGAGGGGAAAGAAGAGGAAAGCCACTTTTGAGGGAGAATAAGCAAGTGTCAAAGCTCTCTCTACTCAATCCGGGAGGTTTTATTCCAGCTCATTGTTCCTCATTATCAGAGCTAACTATGTTCAGGCGAAGGGCGAACATGTTCCTAAATTTATGTCTCTGTGTGTGACCACGACAATGTGTGTTTTGTGTGCTTTTCCCTGAAAAACTCCTCTTGTGACACGGGTGACCCAGCTTGGACTTGGCCTTTCATGTGCGTTACCCACTCTGACTGGAACCCACCGGTAGATTTTTCTTAAAGTCTGAAATGAAGGGCTAACCTTCTCTTCTCTGCGTTTTCTTCTCTGCTACCTATAATCTTGATTTGACTCACACAAAAGTGACTCAGTGGGAAACCCACTCAAGAAGGCTTTGACAGCAAACAATGGATGGGCACCTCGACAGAGGCCGGCCGGCCGTGTTGAGCGAGGGAAAATGGATTAAAGTTTAAAGATGTCATGTCTGTTAACCGATCAGTATGAGTTTTATGTATTTTGTCAAAGAGGCAGCAGTGAAGCTGGGCTGTGAGGGCGAGGGGGTGCAAAGGAGGGAGAAGTGGCCCCCACACTCTTTGGCCAAAGGCCGCACTGGAGCTAAGGAGCGCGAGGAGCTGGAGTGTTTGAAAGGTAATAATAACAACAATAGAGAAGAAAGGGCTGAGAGGAGATTGTCAAGGGATTGTTGTGTGTGTCAGCTTTGTCCTCCCACAATGGCCCAGGGCCAGGAGCCAGGCAGTCACTGGGACAGCACAGCGGCCCCTTCAGAAAGCAGACGCTGCCCATTCAGCCCGGGTGGCTTTCTTCCAAGATGATGCTCCAGCGGGCTCCCTGGGAGCAAGCAGAAGCCCAGGGGAGCCATCGATGAGGCAGTGGGAGAGGCGACCGAAAGGCACAGCTCCCTGCAGGCCATCTCTAATGGCCAGTCTCAGCAGAGCAGGCGGGAGCAGGGCGGCTCTCAAGACTGCGTGGGGCCTAAGCCCTGACCTCGCTTCTTGTTCACCCACCGTGCCCCGCTCTCCTTGTCAGGAGAAAAGATTTGGCCCCTGGAACTGCTCTTCAGGATCCCAGAAGGAAAGAGGGATGCCCCCCTCCAATTTTTTTTGGGGGGGGGCAGATTTTTTTTCCCCAAAGACTTGTACTTTCATGTGAACCTACCTCCCTTTGTGAGATTTGCTAGTTTTCTCAAGTAGTGAATAGGGGATGACAATTAAGTATCTTCAAATTCTCTTTCTGAAGAGCCCAGACTCAGCGGGGCAAGCCCAGCTTTCTTGGGGCAGAGGACACACTGGATGGTGTCTTCATGGACTGGTCACCTCCGCCCATCCTCAGGCTCCGAGGGCAGCCACCTTGGCCGGGCTGCAGTGTGGACGCACTCCAAATGGAACACACGGCAGAGACCAGGAAGCGCAAGCACTGGAGCTGGTTTGGAGAATCTCCACGGGCTCCTGTTGGCCCCGGGGGCTGGAGGCAGTTGTGTGCTGCATTCAGGTCACACTGGCTCATGAGAGCTGACTGTTAAGCTATCAGGAATTTTGTGAGCCAGTTTTTAAAAAATGGAGGTATATTAACTTATAATCAAATAAATTACATAAAGAACAAAGGTAATAAAACTCATCACTTCCTAATTATTTTACTTTAATTTACTATTCTCTGTGTGTGTGTGTTGTCTCTAGACAGTGGAAATATTACACAATGGTGAGCTTTTGAGCGTATTTTTCCATGTCCATGTACAATGATGTCACGTTGTAGCTTGAAATTGGTAATGGTGGAATATTTACACCCTGGAAATTGGTAAATGCCACAAATCAGGGCTTTTTCCCTGAAGAGCGAGTTGTTAAACTTTTACAGTACCTGGTTGGGGGGTGTTGGGCCCCACCCTTTGGTCACAGGGCCTGGGTCCTCTGCATTGTGCCAACTTGTCATCATGGTACCAGAGGGAGCAGAGATGGAAAGCAGGTTGCTTTGAAGACTAAGTGCATGAAAGTATGAATGCTTTCCCAGCCCCTCGGCCCCATATCAGCAGACATTCACTCAGCCATCCTCTTATTTTTCTCTCTCTCAGAAAGAAAATGTTGTATTAGGGGGAAAAATTCAGTTCCAACTCCAGGACTCTGAATGAACAATCTGGTCCAATGTCAGCCTTTAATCAGGATAACTCAAGGCCAAAAAATTGGCCCAGAAGGCCACTCTGGGCTTGGGAATGGGCTCCCCCAGAGTCAAGGCCCTGGCTCTGGAGACCACTCCTCCCCCTGGGCTGACTGATACCCTCGCGTGCCCTCTTGCCCTCTGGCCCTCCACGCTAGAGTAGAGGTCTGGGGAAGGCTGAAAGGCTTCAGGGCCACACTGAATAAATCTCAGGGGGGAACTTGGGCCTTGGGAACACTCTGCAGATTTGAATCTGGAGCCTTCAAAAACACACCACGGGGGCAGCCCGCGATCGGAGTCCTCTCTCCCGCCCCACGGAGCACAAGGCGGTAGCAACAGTCATAGCAGCCAATGCCTACCGAACCAGCCCTAAGTGCCAAACTCTGGCCTAAGCATCTCAATCTCATCTAAGCGTCATGATCCCTCTCTAAGGTAGGTGTGTGTCTTAGTCCCATTTTATAGCTAAGGAAACAGAGGCTTACAGAAGTTCATTAAACTGGCCTGAGCTTTTTAGCCAGGATATTACAGAGCTTGCATTCAAACCTACGTGGTCCAACTCCAGAATCCTCCTTTTTTTTTTTTTTTGATTTTTTTTTTATTCAGTTTCATTCAAACACAATCACATAACATACAATCATCCATGGTTCTCCTTTTTTTTTAATGTAGTTTTATTGAGATATATTCCCATACCCTACAGTAATCCAGTGTACAACCAGTTTTTCACAGTACCATCATATAGTTGTGCATTCATCACCAGAATCAATTTTGAACCATTTCCTTACTCCAAAAAATATATATAAATAAAAGTAAAAAAGAACACCTAAAACAAAAACATTCCTCCCCACCACCCCACCCTATTTTTTATTTAGTTTTTGTCCCCATTTTTCTACTCATCTCTCCATACAGTGGATAAAGGGAGTGTGAGCCACAAGGTTTTCACAATCACACAGTCGCACCATGTAAGCTACATAGTTGTGCAATCGTCTTCAAGAATCGAGGCTACCGGGTTGGAGTTTGACAGTTTCGGGTATTTCCTTCTAGCTATTCTAAATACACTAAAAACTAAAAAGGAATATCTATATAGTGCATGAGAATTCCCTCCAGAGTGAACTCTAACTCCATTTGAAATCTCTCAGCCACTGATACTTTGTTTCATTTCACTTACCCCTTTTGGTCAAGAAAATTTTCTCAACCCCCAATGCCGGGTCCAGGCTCATCCCCAGCAGTCATGTCCCATGTTCCCAGGGAGATTTACACCCCTGGGAGTCAGGTCCCATGCAGGGGTGGAGGGCTTAGAGAGAGAGGCCACATCTGAGCAACAAAGAGGTTCTCTGGGGGAGACTCTTGGGCACAATCATAAGTAGGCTTAGCCTCTCCTTTGCAGCAACAAGTTTCACAAGGGCAAGCCCCAAAATTGAGGGCTCATCATATGAAATTGTTAGTCCTCAACGTTTATGAGAATATCAGTAATAACCCAGGCAGGGAAGTTCAGCATTTCTGCATTTCTCCCCAGTTCCTCAGGGGGGCCCTGCAAATACATTTTTATTCTCCGCTGAAATTACCTTGGGATATATTGGGATTTCACACTAACCTGTACAAACCTACCAGATGTCATTTCCTGTTCAAAGTTCTATGTAATTACAGTGTTTGAATAAACTGTACAGTCTTCCTTCTTAATCTTTATGCTCAGCTGACCCCCAGGAAGTTGAATTTTTGACCCAAAGATCACAAACCCAGCAGGTTCCCCACTATCTGGATCTGGTCAATGGAAAAGAAAAAAATGGAAGGGGAAGGTGTCAGAAAGGGATACAAATTAAAGTGTGCAATGGAAGTGATTGGTTTTCCCCTCTCCCAACCACTTTATCGGGCATTCCCTCAGCCCTCAGAGCTCAGGAGTTCAGATGCTGTGTGAACTTCCTTCTAAGCAAGGCTAACCTGGGCCAGTCCTAGAGATTCTCTCCTCCACTCACACACTGAGCCTAATGCCTGCATTGCATCATCTCAGCTCTCAAAGGAAACAACTGGGGTGTGAGACCCTGGGCCCTGCATCAGATCCTGGGAGCTGCCCAGGGTCTCCTACACCACTACCCCCAACAGGAGAGCCCCACCGAGCAGGCCCCCCTCAACAACGGGGAACATTTCATGGTCTTTCTTTTTCCAAGGGCCTCGACTTCTACAAGGCACTTTCAAAGTCAAGTTCTCATTTGCTCTTTGAGAGTTTGTGAGGCTGACAAGTGTAACAAGGCCACATTTTACCAAAAGGAGAAGCTAATTCAATACACCTCTGGGGGCTGGCCCAGGCCACTCTGCCAAGCAGATTTGACGCACAGTCTCTGGACCTTCCATCCAGTGCTCCTTTTACTACAGCGCTCAGTAGCAGATGCAATCAGTTGTCCACCTGGAATTGTGTCAAACACTGAGATCAGAAGAAACATGCCAAAAGGAGAGAAATATTTGAGATTCCTGTCAGGAAACAGTATTGGGTTTGACCTGAGTAACACCAGAGAGAAGGGGGAAAATAATAATGTCAGACATTCTCTAATCCCTGTGATTTCAGACAGGGATTGAAGCTGGGGCTGGGACCCAGTGGGGAAGATCTTGAAGTGCCACCTCTCCCCGTGGAAAGGGACACCAGCATGCGCCGAACCCTCCCCTTCCACTAGGGACTGGACAGATCCGATTTCAGATACTTGCCATGACGACACCGTGGCCTAAGGATTATTATCTCTACTCTACTAAAGAGGAAATGGAGCCATTGAGGATGACTGCAGCCTCCAGTAACAGCACTGAAATGCCCAAGGCTTCTCTTCAAATGGGGCAGTGGTGGGCTGAGCGATTGAGTCAAGTGTTTCAGGGCACAAACTTGGAAAAACCCAAATGTCCATCAACCCACGAATGGATAAACAAACTGCGGCATGCCCATGCAATGGAATACTACACAACAACCAAAGGAAAGCACTACTGAGACATGCTACAACATGGGTAGATATCAGAAATATTATACTAAGTCACACATTCTCAGTGGGAATGGTATCACCCCCAAAGGGGAAGAAACTAGTTCTTGGGAGGGAAAAAAAAACTCTTAGATATTAAATGGTTTGTGGCCCTCCAAAGCCCAACCCTACCCCAAAACACTTCTTCTTTAGTATAAATTTCTCTCTTTAGGGAGAATTTAAATTTAATTTAAATTTTCTCCTCAGGGGAGGGGTGGGTAATAATAAAAGAAAGGCTGAGAAACACTGTGTTAAGTGAAAGAAGCCAAATACAGATTTCCATGTATACGAAATACCCAGAAAAACCAAATCTGCAGAGAGAGAAAGTAGATTAGTGGTTGCCAGGGGCTGGGTGTGGGAACAGGGGTGACTGCAAATGAGCACAAGGGACCTTTTCAGGGTGATGAAAATATTCTAAAATTGGATTGTGATGATGGTTGCACAACTCTGTACATTTCCTCAAAATTATTGTAACAAGTACGTTCTATGGTATCTAAATTACACTTTCAAAACATTTTTTTTTTTTAAAGAAGAACACAGCTTGGGAATCTGAGAGGCCCAGCTCAGTTTCAGTTCCCAAGCCTCAGGGAAGTCCCTCGGAGCCTTAGTGACCTCATCTCTAAAATGGAGACACTACCAGGGCTTTGGTCTGACGAGAGGTATCTAAGGCCCTTGGTGCATCTGTGACAAGAGACGCTCCGTGAATATTGGTTGAAGGCTCTGTGGTGTGAAGGTCTGAGGGGATGACTTTGAGGTACTTATCTTGAGACAGTTATAGAAGTACTCATCTTTCAGGTCCCAGTTGGAATAGCTTCTTTTGGGGGAGGCCTTCCTTGACCCCTTGTGGTTATCACCCAGCAGTGCCCGTGTTGATCTCCGTAGCTCTGAAATGGCCCTGTGTTTACTTACTCTTTGTCTTACTCTTTGTCTGTTTCCTCACCCTCCACTGGTTGTTAGCCCCAGGTGGGCATGGACTTTTCCTGTTATAAGGACCCAGCACTGGCATAAAGCAAGGATGTAAACATATTAGTGACAATTACTATTATTCGTTGAATGCTAAAAGAAAGCAATCATACGAGTCAAGTTTGCTCATTAGAAAGTCGGGTGTGACCAGCAAATATTTGATGGCTTCTTTGGCTCAAAAAGACTTCCGTATCAGGAGTGTGAAAATGTATACAATTGTGAAAAAATAAAGTGGATTTTAGTACATTGATTCCTTGGTGCTGCACATCTAAAGTAGTGGTCCTCACCCAGGGGCTTCCGGCGCCCCTGAAAACTGGGCACCACACGCTCTGTAGTCAAGTCTGTACATTTTCTTTGGCGTGATGGTCATTAGCACTTAGCAGAGTCTCAAAGGGGCTAAACAAGGTCATGATTCCCTGGAGCAGCCGGTGAAGTGAAAATTCCTACACGTGGAGACACACTCCCACCCCACTCTCTCACACACTCATACACACTTTCTCTTACATACACACTTGCACACACATGCTCTGTCTCTAACACGTGTACACTCACAGCCTCATGCACATGCTCTGTCTCTAACACATGTACACTCACAGCCTCATGCACATGCTCTGTCTCTAACATATGTACACTCCCAGCCTCACACACATGCTCTGTCTCTAACACATGTACACTCACAGCCTCATGCACATGCTCTGTCTCTAACACATGTACACTCCCAGCCTCACACACATGCTCTGTCTCTAACACATGTACACTCACAGTCTCACACACATGCTCGCTGTCTGTCTCTCACGCACACAGTGTCACACACTCAGTCCCACACACACATGCTCGCTGTCTCTCTCACACCATGCGAAGTTCTGGCCTTAATGGAGAGTACCCCTTTCTCCTACCCCCATCTCTCTCTTTCACACACACTCATCCACACATTCACACACACACCTGTCTCTCTCACACACACACAGACACATGCTCTCTCGCACACTCACACACACGCACACACTCACACACACACACCCTCTGAAGCTCTGGCCTCACGGAGATCTTGAGACTGTGCTGTGATGTGGCATCTTCACAAAACTGAAAACAGAGCAGCTGAGCCAGGAGCCCAGGGAGACGGGACGCGGGAGGGCGGGAGACATCAGGCTCACTCACCATCAGTTCCTGGAAAAGTAAATTGTGAAACTGGAACCTGGGGCTGGTTCTATGTATATAGAGAAAGGATGAAGTGAGGCAGAACCTGGACTCATGCCCTGCTCCTCAGCCAAGGACCCCATCTCCCTGGAGCCCACGTGAGGGGCCGGGCACAGGGGAGGGGAGGGGCAGGGCAGCTCTCTGCTGCTGATCTTCCAGGGCCGTGTGTGTGCAAGAGCATGCACGCACATACGTGTGTGCAACAGAAAGGAGGGAGAAATGTCAGTTATCTACTCTGAACATGAACATATTTAACCATTCACTCTTAAAACACGGTGTCAGACAGCCAGGGGCCCAGGACCCCGTGCCTCTTCTCTGACTGTCATGGCCCTTCAGAATCAAAGCAAGAAGGGGGAGGCCCCAGGAATGGGCTAATTACACGTACCAAGTGACGAATCACCAGGAAAACATAAATACATTTTCAAGGACACTCCTCCACTAACGACGCTAAAGTGTTTTTCTTTCAAACCCAAGCAAGAAAATCTAAGGGATGAAACAAACTTCGCTTATTTTAGTTTCTACTCAATTACCTGTTAATGGAAAAAATCTGGCACGGGCCGTAATGAGGCAGGAATGAGATCAGCGGCGTGGGGGCGGGCCCGTGAGGGGGGCCGCAACAAGAAAGGCCTTTATCTGCCTCTCTATAACCCTTTTCAAACTCCCTGTCAGGGAGCCCGCGCTGAGCAGGCCGGAGAGGAGGAACTTGGAACCCGCTCCAGGCCTCTGAGGCCCTCTGGGAGAAGGAAAATTGTTGTTGGCAAGTCTGCCTGGCTCCAGAAATTGATCCAGTGCCCCCCACTTGTCCGAGCAGCAGCAGACGGAGCTCAGAATTTTGTTATAATTAAATAACAGAGTGCTGATTGGTTGCTGGAGGTGGTCTTGAAACTGGTGTTTAAAGCAGAGGAGAACAACGGTTACTATTCATGGGAAAAGCCCAGAGTCTTAAAAATCCATCTGTTTCATTCCCAAATTTAGGCCAAAAAATGCTCACTTGCTGTCTTTAAAAATACCACCTGCTTTGCCATGTTGTATAATGTGCCATTATATAAGGTGGAGGGGGGCAAAGGGGCGGCTAGGTGGGAGGCTGGGGCACGGTGGGCCCAGCCCCTTCCTGAGGAAAACAGACACAGCCTTGGAGAGGGCCAGGCCGTCGGCTCCTAAGGCCGAGCCCCCTGCTCCGATCTTCACCACCAGCTTACCAGGATCACCTCCACGAGTGGCAATCAGGAGCCCCCAAATGCCAGGCCCTGGAAATAACGGACACCCATCCACACCCAACTGCCTCAGGGAGTGGCCATCCTGGGGTTGCATCCAGGGCTGGATGGGGCTGTGATCTTGCCCCATTGTCCACCACAGCTGAACTTCAGGGTGAGGCCGTGGTCCTGGAACTAAGGGGAAGAGAAGCATCCAGGGCCCCTCAACCCTCAGTACCTTCCCACCACACACCACTCCACCCCTAGGCTGGCAGCCACAGAACATAAGGTTCCTGGTGGAACAGCCCTGTCACTCCCAAGAGGACAGATGCCCAGTCCAGCCCAGTCCTCACAGCTTCACCCAAGCCTCAGAGAAATCTGGGGACTCAGTTTCTCCCTACTCAACAGAGTAAGAGAATTAATTTTAATCCCATCTCTGCCCTTTTCACTTCCCTGATCCTGCACTCATTACCTAGCTCCTGCCCTTGACAATGGAAACAGGAACACTTACACCATAGGATTTGTGT
>PVKY010013362.1:0-11062 GCA_004027775.1 Bradypus variegatus | reverse complement strand
GCCCAGGCCATCCCCCACTCCAGGGGAGGACAGTGAGGGCACCGTCCCCTTTCGCGCTGCAGCATTCTGCACCCTCTCGAGGGGTGAGCCGAGACTTGGAAATCAGGGCTGCTTTGGTCAGGAGCTGGGGATCCCACCCTGCACAGCCCCCGCACATCTGGGCAGGACCCTTCTCCCCAGGGGCTCCTGCTCACTGCCCCACGCCGGGCGAAGACGGCCCCATTGGCAGGGGTCTGACCAGGGGCCAACTCTCAGGCCAGCCCAGGCCCCGCGGCTCGGACGCCTCCTGCCCAGGAGGAGACGGGGCTTTAAAGGAAGAAGCCCAGGGCCAAGTGCACACGGGGAACTCTCCTAGGGGGTCACTTCTACTGGGCTTTAAAGACAATGACAAGGATAAGTGACCTTTCAACCCAAACTACCACTGCCAATGAAAGAGCAGCACGGATTTATCTAAGAAAGGTTGAGATCTCCAAACAGGAAAGGAATCTCCAGTGCCTGGCCTTTTAGGGGTGACATGGCATTCCTGGGGGTTATATAAGGAAGGGGATTTGGGGTTTTGACTACACGGATTAAGGGAAGAGTTTCTCTGACTTCAAAGACAGGACCTGGAAGCTTCCACCAAGCAGAGGACAAGGGAAGGCCGGCAGGTCCAGTCTCAAATGCCCATGGTAGTGACCAGGCCGGGCGGCTCAGCTGGAGGCCACTCCCAGAGAAAAGGGGGGCTCACCACCCATCTCTACAAAACGGGGCGCTCTGGCCAGGCTACCCCTCACCCCCGCCCACCTGCTTCTCCACTTCAGCCACCTGACCCAGACCTTCCATTTTCACAATAAGTTCACAGGTGGTTTTCTTCCATTTTACATTCATCTTCCTCCAATAGCAACACGGTATTTTTTGTGTGTGGTAGAATATATACAACCTAATACTTTCCACTTTTTACCAGTTTTAAGTGTACCATTCTGCAGCAATAAGTACATTTCTGATGTCGTGCAACCCCACGGCCATCTAGTTCCAAAATTTTCCATCACTGCAAACGGAGACTCTGTCCCCACTGAGAAACAGGGACTCCCCCCCCCACCGCCCCAAGCCCCTGGCAACCCCTCAGCTACTTTTTCTGTCCCCAGGAATTTGCCTATTCCAGATCATTTTGTAGCCATGAAATCATGCAATATTTGTCCTTTTGAGTCTGGCTTCTTTCCTTTAGCATGTTTTCAGGGTTCTTCCATGAATTACAACTTCATAACACAGGGTATTTTTAAAACAACTCTTTAATAGCTAAAATGGCCTGTGGCAGACAACTTCCATTGGTTTTATTTATGGAATGAGTGCTCCCACATACAAGGTGTTTCACAATCACCTTTTCTAATCCTTACCTCAAGCCTATAAGTCAGATGTTATGATTATTCCCATTTTATAAAGGAGGAAATCGAGGCTCAGAGGCAGTAAGTCAATTACATTAGGTCACTCGCTTCAAAACCAGGTGTCCCTGCGTTCAAATCTCCCGCTCTTTCGTCTATACCAGGGGCTGGCAAACGAGGGCCCTGGCCCATGGGCCACATCCACCAGCTACCTGCTTTTGTAAATAAACTTTTCTTGGAGCACAGCCAGGCCCATTGGTTTATGTACTGCCCGTGGCTGCTTTCCAGCCACAGAGCACGGGCTTGAGCAACTGCAGCAGAGACCAAAGGGCTGCAGTGCCTACCGTATTTACCCCTGGCCCTTTACAGAAAAAGCCTGCTGGCCTTGGGCTGTGCACACCGCAGCCCCTAAGAGAGGCCGCGGCCCGGGCACGATGGGCAGACCTGGCACCTGGCCGCAGCGTCTTACCAATACAGTTGCCTAGAGCATCTTGTATAAAGCCACTCTTGCACTGTAGCCTGGGTCTGCAGCGAAAGGATCCCACAGTATTCTGACAGATAAAATCGGGGAGGCAGTTATGAATACCACTGTCACACTCGTCAATATCTGGTACATCATAAAAAAAGGAAATTGTTAGCAAGAGTCCTGCCAGAAGCATCTTAACAACACTTTAAAATCACAAGTTTTTTTTATTTTTTAAAATTTCATTACTCAGAGTATAACCCAGAACATTCCATCAGAGACTATATACATAGTTAGCCAAATAATGCTTGCATTGCTAAAGACCTCTACACTGACATTTTCCCCAAAGCTCTTACAAAGAAAACTTACTGTTCAACAATAAATAACCCAGGCATTTTCCTGGCAGATTTTTTTATTTTTTTCATTTCAGGCTACGTGCATGTTTAGCTTAGGTCATAAGGCAATTTATCTTAGTGACAATAAACATGGTCCCTATAAAACATCTGCCCCTAAAGTCTTCCCAGTGTCCCAGATGTGAGCCAGGCTGACTGTCCTGACAGGCCGTGGCCGGGCTGCCCTTCCCTTGAACTTCACAGGTCAAACATTCAAATGTGCGGACAGCTGGCTCGGCCACTGGGTTCGGGGTGTCCAAACCGCCCAGCCCGATTCTTCAGGGCTGGTGTGGCCTGCGCTTGCGCAAAGCCTGCGGTGTCAGGAGGGTGCGCCTTGCTTTGGACTCACCCTCATATCATTATCAGACCAGTGGTTCTGTCCTCTGAAAGGCTCAAAACCCCCTAGAGAAAGCCAGTTCTAAAAGCTCCCCATCAGAGCCTCATCTGCCAAATAACATCTATCGCTTGGCAAGAAGAGGCTGCCAAAGGACTGTGCTTAGAACTTCAAGGAAGCCTGGAACCAGATGCAAGGCAGCTGGTGTGCAATTTTTTTTTTGGTAGAAGGCACATGTGGACACCTGAAATTTAGCCTGCTCTTGTTTTTAAATGATCACGCACTCAGGCTTTTCAGAAATCCCACGCGCGCCATTTATTTGGCACTGAAAGCAAGTAAGTCTTGACTCCTAACAGAACCAGACCTGAGCAGGTACACTACGGCCGGCTCTCCACACACTCTGAATGCCCCTCGCTTCCCATCCGCCCCATGACACCCTCAGCCCCTGGCCAGGCAGGGCTGCCCACCTCCATCCTCCAGGGCAGCCACCCTTCCCCACTGCAAAACGTGTGTCCCCAGGGAGGCGGGCCTGGGCGCGGATCTTACCTTTGCAGTCATTGTCCTCCGTGAGCTCGTAGCCCGTCCCGCAGCTGCTGTCACGCTGGCAGCGGAAGGAGCCCACGGTGTTAACGCAGGACTCCCCCAGGCGGCAGCTGTGGCTGCCGGCGATGCACTCGTTGACATCTAGGAGAGAGGAGACCCAGGAGTGGCCGGCGAGAACGGCCGATCCTTCTGCTGCAGCAGAAGGAATTTACCAGAAGGCGCAGCAGAACTGGTGCCCCACACCCGCTGAATCACCCATTCAACGCAAGCTGGGTCCTGGCCTGTGCACCTTGTGGCGCGGCACCTCTCATCTTGGGCCGCCTTCCCGTCTTGTGGACCAGGGCCCAGAGAGGCTGAGAGAGCAGCCCGAGGCCGCCCAGCACAGCCAGATCCAGAGCCTTGGCTGAGCCCAGCCCTGGTCCTCGTGCCAAACACCGGTGTTTCTGTCCTCTGGATGTGAGCCTCGGCCGGGGCTGCTGCACAGTTCCGGGGAGCCCTGGAGACCCGGTCCCAGGCCATTCTCCAACCCATGAGTGGGGCCTCTGAGTTGTGCAAAGCAGCGGCCCTGCCTGGCCCTCGAGTCCAGGCCCCCAGGTTCAGAGTGCTGCGGTCTGCCCATGCTGCTGTCACCCTGGGCCCTGGCCCCTTACCTTCGCAGGAGACGCCATCAGAGAGCAGCTGGTAGCCCACAAAGCAGGAGCAGACCACCTCGTCACCCGTGTCCCGGCACTGCTGCTTGCAGGGGCCCCCGCCTGGAATCAGAGCACATACCAGACAGCTTTTGGTTTTCCAGTTCTGTTTGGACTGTACTGGAGAGACACCCTCGGGCAGATTCTGCGCGCTGGAGCCCACCCACCCCTCTACCCACCCCTCCACCAGGCCCCAGAAACCCCAGGGGCTGCAGCTGCGAGTCTCAGGCTATGATGGAGCTGGAAGGGGCCAGGCAGAGAAGAGCATGATGCTACCCACCCGGGCCAGGCCCTGAGCAGGCCCCAAGTGTACCCTGATCTCTCTCAAGCAGGCCCCCTCTGTCCCAGGCCTCAGCTCCGGCTGTGGCCACGCCTCCTCCCCCTCAGCCCCCCGTGTCCTGCTACGACCTCCTCCCACCCACTCTTCCCCACTCGGCAGCCGGAACAAGGCTCAAAGTGCAAATCTCAGTAGGCTAAAGCTCCGTTAAGCAAAGACGCTGCGAGATGCATCTCTGCCCGCTGCCCAGGCCCTGCAGGGCCCTGCCCACGTTGGCAGCCTCTTCCTCTATCAACCCCCAGCCCAGCGACGGGGTCGCCGCCCTTCCTGCCTGTTCCTAGCGACGGGGTCGCCGCCCTTCCTGCCTGTTCCTACCTCCACCCCCTCTGCCCACTGAGCCTTCGCATATGCTGTTCCTGGCTAATTCTCCCTGGTCCTGGCAACCCAGGCCCCCCCCGCCGACCCAGAGAGCATCCGAGGCTTTCGGGGCTGTCTGTCCATCTCTTCCCCTCCCCTCCCCGCACGCCATACCTGCCGTCACCTGGGCTGACCACGCCACGTTGTCATTCAGCTGGCTCCCTAACTAACCGCCCAGCTGCCGGGCACATCGCCAAGTGAAATCGAGGCGCAGACCCGCCAGCCTGGACCTGCTGCCCTGTCCCGTGACAGATAAGGTGAGCGTGCTCCGACAGAAACCAAGCTGGGCCAGGCCCGACTCACTTTAAACTCAAAAATGTCGCCCCGTGAGACAAGCGAGTATCTCTTACTTGCCCTCGCCGTGGGCCAGGCCTGGGTGGACTCCAGGGACACCAAGTCAAATCACCCTGAGGGGCTGCCAGCCTCAGGGGGAGCGGTGGCCGTGGGTAGAACGCTGGGGTCGGGGGCTTTCTGTATCCGCTTCTTGCCCGCCCCACTTCCCCATAAGCCCACCCTGTCCCTCCCTCTCCACCCAGTGCCAGCTCCAAGGAGAGGGTGGGAAGAGAAGGCAGACGCCAGGAGGGACAAGAGGACAGGCTGAGAGTGGATCCTGCCAAAGGGCACTGCCCGGGGGGAACCTGAGCAAAACTGCGGAGGTTTGCACTTCTCTGAGGCTTCATGAACCCCCAAATCGCACAGGGGAGATGGCAGGTTCTCACCTCGGCAGCGGTCGTTCAGGTAGGGGTCCTCTGGCTCCTCCTCGCCCTCGGGAATCTTCGCTAAGGGGGACAGAAAGACAGACATGTGTGCAAGCCCAGCTGGCTCCAGCTTGGGTCAGAAGAAAAGCCAAAGCGTTTGCCTTCTTGCAGGAATCAGGGAGTCATGCCCGTTTGTACAGATTATGAACGGCTAAGTATTAATTTTACCCTTTTTCAAACAGGATTACTCTCATAAATGCAATTAAATCTCTAAAAGATCTCTTAAACAGAAACAACTGGCAGGTTGCCTGCAGTTGTCAACTCACGTTGCATTGTCCAAATACCTCAAGTATTTTAGCAAATGCAGTAACAGCTCTGATATAAATCAAGTCACATCTCCCCCGAGCAACCTTCAGCAATGCACAGGCTAAAAGCTTATTTGGTACAGTTTGCCTGCAAAGCTTAATTTGGAGCCAGCCACCAGGATCCACACACTTGATTTATTCGACAGGTGTGTTTGGGCCTCTCTGCTCCAGGGGTTAAGGACGTGGCACAGACGAGGCCCCTGTTCCCATGGAGCTGAATATCTTGTTGGGGAAGATGGACAATCGACAGGTTATGAGTAAACAGGGGGCAGTCACACTAGGAAGAAAATTCAAGAGGGAAATGGGATCGAAAGGAACTAGTGAGGTGGAGGGGACTGCATCTAGGTGGGGAGGTAAGTCCCCATCAGCTTCCCCTGACAGTGATGAGACAGGAGAAGAAATGGGTGAGTCTGTTACATCCGGACAGATACAGCCGAGGAGGTAAAAGTCACCCCCACGTGAGGACTGGGGACCCCCAGCCCCCAGGGATATGATGTCAGACTGGCCCATGCCCACGGAGCCTGTCAAAGCCCAGGCCCGGCTGCTTCCGAGGCCGAGAAGCAGGCACCAGGGTCAGCACACAAGTTCCCACCAAGCCCCTTTCCCCTGAGCCTCCCTGCACAAAGCCGGGGGGAGGGTCGTCCATTTGACCCCTGAACAAAAGGGGGGGTGAGGAGCTTAGACGGGCCTTGAGTGGGCAGAGTCCCTGGAAACACTTGAAAATCAAGCCCCTGAAATTTAGGACCCATCCACACGAGAAAACAGCAGCGCTCCGGTTCACTAGCAGCTACACTGCAACGCCGGGTGGGGGAAGCCTGCGTGGAAGCGGCGCCCACGGCCTAATCGGGCCTCCGCGAAAGGAAAAGGCCGAAGGGAAGCTGCCCCGGTGGAAACTATTTACCTTTGGGTCGGATTTTCTCTTCCTTTCTTTTTTCTGTGTTTCCTAAAATGCCCGCAATGAGCATGTAATAGATGCAAAATGGAAATGTAAAGGCATTAAAAAGAAAAAGATAATAAAGATACTGCTATGAAATTCGGTGAGACGTGGGACGTACAGATGCGGCTGACTATGCACGAGGCATTGTGTTTCAGGGGCCGTTACAACATGATACAGGGTCTCTAACCAGCCAAGGAACTTTCAACCTGGGGAGGCACCAAGCAAAAAAAATTAGGGGTGAGCCTTCTCTTCTAGGTGGGGAGGCTGGGGAGCACCTTCCCTCTGGTTTATTTAATTTGGGGCTCTTCCTTCACCCAGTGCATTCAATCCAGGCAAAGCCCAAGCACCTCCCACGTGCCAGGCACAGGCCGGGACACGCGGAGGCACACGTGGGCCTGATGCCACCCCGAAGAGCTCACGGTGAGAAGGCAGGGGGGCTCGTACACGAGGCACCCTTCACCGGGGTGATGGGGCCTCATAGTTTACACACTGCTAGTGGGAGCCAGCGAGTCCGGCACGGAAAGACCCAAGGCCTGCCAGCAAACGGATCCTGAATCGGAGTTTCCCCAGCCTCAGTTTCCCAATCTGTAAGATGGGAGTCAGTAAACCCAAGATAGGCCCCAGCACAGTTCTCCTTCGACTATCTATGGCAAAGGACTGGATCTCTGTCCCTGGTCTGGGGCAATACTTTCAGAACATATGATAAAATGGATTACAATAAGGTAATATAATGTAATACAATATAATAATACAATACAAAATAACCTAATGCAATACAATAAAACAAACCACTAAAAGAGCAAAATTAATCAAATACACACAAACTACAAGCCCCAATTTTTAAGTCAGCTTCAACAGGCACACATAACTCTGAAATTCTTCTGGACGTTTCTAGAGGCCTCTGGCCCACATGGGTCTGACTGCGCCGAGCGTGGGGCACCATAGTTTTCAACCAGTGTTGGCAGGTGGGAGGCAGCAGGAGCTGTGAGTGGGTGAGGAGGGGGAAATGGGGGACCCCACAGAGGAGGCTCCATGCAGGGAAGTCCGGGGCAGATGGAAGACGGAGGAGAGAAGACATTCGCCCCAATCACTGAGATCAAGACAGTAATCAACGCCCCCAGAGATAGTAAGAGAAATGCTCCACCAGGATTAAGGGTTTGGGTTTGTTTGAGGTGCAAATGTCATCTCTGCTTCCAGGAGCCCAGGAGGGAGCTGGAATGGGATCCTCACGCCTTTTTAGATTGAGACAATTCCTATCAGCCCCTCAGCGTGCACGGAGCCCCGGGCTCAAAATAACAATCAGACTGGTCCCCCTGACCTCAGCCCCAGCGCCATGGATGGCCTGGCTTAGAGACCCCAGGTCTGCGAGCTCTTCCGACCCCTTCCCTCACCTCACCCATCTTAACAGAGAGGGGAGTAACACTCAGAGGGCTTGGGGCAGAGCAGACCACTGAATCTTTCCTACTGCCTCGTGGCACAGGAAACCATGACGTACGTGAAAGAGATTATTAGAAAACCAAGAGGCTGCCTGAGTCTTGTAACTGAACCGTGCCCAAAGGCTTTGGGGTTTATCTGGCTTTGGACGGATGGATGGCAGAGAACAGAGCCAGTGGACAGAGAGCTGGGAGCTCTCTTGAAACAGTTCTCGGGGGTCACACACCCCTTGGCTGAGACCACGTCTGCTACTTGAAAGAACACAGCCCGGTACTAGTGCACGATGCCTCCCAGCCCCTCGCCCGCACCCACTGGCTCCTTTTGGAGGGTGAGGAGGCACCGGCCTGGCCCTGGAAGGCCTGGGCTCTGCCTGCTCCATGGTCAGCCATGCGACCTGGGAGACGCCCTGACGACCAGAACTGGGCTGGGCTGAGCTAAGGCAGCGGTCCGGTGCACGCCCACACCACCAAGAGGACAGGCAGGGGGTTACCTGTCTCCTGGAGGTCCCCAACGTCCCCGGGAGCGAAGTCTGCGGACTCCTGGCTCTTGACACAGCAGGCCCGGAACACCAGCCCACACTGGTAGCCGACCAGGAGGCTGTACTCGCAGCTTTGGCCCTGGGCCTGGGCCGCCCGGCCCAGCAGGCAGCAGTGACAGCATCTCTGCAAGCACAGGGGGAAACTCAGACGGAGAAGCCAGACAGATGGCTCAGTAGAGCCCAGGGGTTCCTCGGGGACGCCTCTCCGTCCCCAGCTCATTCCCTTGCCCCAGACAGTGGTCGATGTACCTCTTCGGCAGCAAGTAACAAAGCGAGCTGAACCCTGGATCTCAAAGGTTCTAAAAGGCCCAGGCAGGTGCTCCCCTCCCCTCCCCTCTCCCAGTCCCTGGCTGCCCTCAACACCCCAGGCCAGCGGCCACACAGGCTCTGGGACCCCAAGACATGTCACCAAGCAGAGGGTGGTGTCCCTGCCTGGCACCTGCGCCCAGAGTTCCCAACAGCCACACGTGGTCCCCGAGGCAGCGTTTCCCCCAATGCCCGAGAGCCCCACTTCAGTCCCGAGTAAGTGGTTACTCTTGGAAGAGCACAGAACTTTCCAGAAGGCCCAAAGCAGGAGCCAGGAGGGGTGGCTTTTGCTTAAGTCAGTGAAGGCTGATGGATCTGCCAGGCAGCTTATTTCACCCCCTGTGCCAGGAAGGTGCGGGGGTGTTCGTGAATTGTCTCCTTTTCGGGGGTATGAGTAACCTCTTCTGGAAGCATAAATCACTCATCTGCCAAGGCAATCTGCTCCCATTCCTGCTAGAATGTTCCACACCTTTCTGCACTGTCCCTTGGCTGAGTCTGGGGACACGGGCAGAGTCTGCCAGGCCGACGGCAGCTGCAGAGCCCTGGCCAGCGGTCATTAAACGGCTGAGGCTCCAACCAGACTTCCCACCCCCGCCCCGTCCAGCTGTCTCATGCCAGAAGCTTCCGCCCACAAAAGCCCACAAAGGCCTGGGCGAGCAGGTGGGCTCTGGACCCCACATTCCTCGGTGCAGAGCCTCCCCCACGTCTCATTCTGGTGGGGAGAGCGTCCTCAGCAAGGGCCCAGGGAGTGCCAGCCCCTCGGGAACCAGACTTCAATTGGATCCTTGCTCCCCAAACCACTTCACTGCCTTCCCACTCGGAGCGGGGAGCATTTCTCCCAGGGGCTCCTCTCAACCCCAGCCCCTCCAATGGCAACTCAGCAGGCCAGGCCCACGCCTGCACCCGAGCTCCTCCTGGCCAGTGCTGGACTCCCCCAGCAGGTGGTCAGCGGGGGACCGCTGGATGTCTTGGGCTTATTGGAAGTTTCCGGAGCTTCCCCACCAGGCCCAGGTGCAGACCTTCTCCAGGGAGGCTCGGGTCACAGGGTCGCAGGGATTACATCTCTGAGCCTGCGGGACCCCGTGCCCAGTCCTGCCTGCCTCCCTGGGGTCAGGCCAAGGGGGGCCGAGTGGGGCTGAGGGGGCCGCAGAACCACCTCACCAGACCCCAGCCCTGCAGGGGACAGGGGGCCCTTCCCAGGACCACCGGAGCCCCAGTGCCCTCCTCTGGGTGGCTGTGGAGCTCATGTGTTGTCACAGACCACGGAGGAGGGCCATTCCGAGCTCCGGGCCCCAGCTAGCCCTCGGGTTAGATGAGCAGGAGGGTGTCTTGGGCAGGGGTGGGGTGTCTACCCTAAGCTGAAAAGGGGGTCTGAAGGCTGCCTGGAGAAGGCCCTGGCCCACATGACCCCTGTTCTGACCTCTGCACTCTGGCCTGAAGCCTGGGGCCCCAGCGCGGGGCTGGCCAGGGCGTCGCCCAGGGTTACTGACCGGCCCGGGGGAGGTGGGGTCATTGGGTGGGCCTCACCTTGACGACCATGGCCTCGAGGCTGGCGTTGTTCCCGTGCGGCATGGCACAGCCCTCCTGCTCATTGGCCAGGTTGATGCCCGTGGCACAGTGCACCTCCTCCAGCTGGCTGTGGCAGCACTGCTCCTGGACCATCCTGCGGGCAGGGGGGTCGGGTGAGGGCCGGGGGCTCTGCGGGGGGCGGGTGGGGGTGCCAGGCAGCACCCAGGCCCAGGAGCAGGAGCCCCTCGGGGATGGGCGCTCTGGCTGCTGCCTTCTTCACTCCCTGCTCACCCGCCCACAGATGCACGGAGACTCGCACCATGCCTGGCATACAGAAGGCACTCAATGGGTGTTTAGTCGGAAGGAGTGACTGCAGGGCGCGCCCGGGGCGGGAGCTGGGAGCCCTGGCAGTGCTGCTGCCCACATTTGCCTCCCGGGGACCGCAGCCCCCGGCCCACCCTGCCCCTCCCCGCCCTATAGGGCTTCAGGTTGGCACCCGGCATTCCGTGTGTTTCTAGAATCACCTCCAGGCTCCAGGAGGGATTTATCTATGTTGTGCCCTTGCACATTTTACTTGTGCTTTCTGTGGACTGACAACACCCATCTGTCCATCCATTCAAATATACTGGCTGGGGAGAGCCCTCTGTCTTGGGGCTGGCCCCTATGAAGCTCATTACTGCAAAGAAGAGGCTAAACCTGCTTATAATTGTGCCTAAGAGTCTCCCACTGAGTGCCTCTTTGTTGCCCTCTCTGCAGCTAAGCCAACTCGACAGGTGAACTCACTGCTCTCCTCCTACATGGG
>PVKY010013361.1:0-11065 GCA_004027775.1 Bradypus variegatus | reverse complement strand
GGAGCAGCCCCGCCCTCTAGGGAGACGGCTGGAAGCAGCGCGACCCTTTTTTTTTTTTTATTTTGGCTCCCCTTTGGTCCCCTGGACCCGAGACAATCTGCCGTGGGTATGGGAAGGGGTATCCTCCACGCCAGCCACCGAGGTGTTAGTCCACACCACTCCCGTCTTATTTGCCGCTGCTCCCGGGCTCCAAATTCCAAGCACTGTTTCCCCGCACCGCAGCGTGGCCGAGAGACTCAGCAGACTCACTCACTTGTTTCAGAATGCAGACTCCTGGTTTCACCAAATGCACGTTCCCTGTGGCTTTAGCAGACCTTGTCCGGCTGGTGCTACTTTGTAGGTGACGTTCTGGGTCACTTTCTGGTTTTTATTCATTGTTTTTCACAGAGGTGTCTCCTTGCTCTGTCTCACCTAGCCGCCATCATGGGTTCTCCAAGACCCTCACTCTTGAGAGGCATTGTAACACACCTAGTAAGGAGCACATAGACTCTAGAGCCAAATTGCCTGATGTACCAGTTTGAATATATTGTGTCCCCCAAACGCCATTATCTTTGATGTAATCTTGTGTGAGCAGACATTATCAGTGTTGATTATATTTCTTTGAGTCCCAATTAAATTTTATTTACAAAAAACAGACAGCAGGGCTGGATTTAACCCGAGGGTTGTAGTTCACTGATCCTTGCCCTAGGGGGTTCAGAAAGTGTGTAATAGTGGACTTTTTAGACTATTCTAAACCAGGATCCTGTTTTTGGGGGGAGCAAAGGACCTGTTATTTCTATCCTCCCACTAAAGAGTCAGGATTCGGGGAAGCAAACTTGCTGGCTGCATGTGCCACTGATTTCCTCACCACTCTCCTGAGAAGAGCAGTTGAGCCTCTGTCCCCGAAGTGAGTGGCCGTGTTCCAGCTGCCTGGCAGCTCGTTAGGGGCAGCTGCCTTCTGGTGAAGGATGGTGGCTAAACAAGGGCACGGAGGGGCATTGTTTATCGCATTCTCATTTACTGCCTACCCTTCCGCCCATTCCACCCTGGACAGACACTTAAGGGATGTGAAACAGTTTCCTTAAATTATTTGTGTGTTTCCTTTTTTTTTCAATTCTAAGATATTTCGGTATTTTAATATAATTTATTTGTTATCTATTGTAAAAGTAGTACATGTTTTTTGTATACAATTTTAGAAAATATAGGTAATGAAAATGAAGAAAATACAAGGACACTTTCATTCTCTACCACCCAGGGACCACTGTTAATGTTTTCTAGACTTGCGTTCTTTCTCTTGCTCTACCAATCATCCATCCATCATCACCTCCCTCCAAAACAAAGGGTCATACTGTTTTGTAACCTGCTTTTCCCCCATATATGACAATATTAGTAGACTTTCTTGTTTGTTAATAAATACATCTAACAGTGTCATTTTAAATGGCTGCATCTTATGGGTATGAGGTACCTTATGCATATGCCACTATTTACCCAACCAATTTTAGACAATGTTGTGTTTTTTTGTTTGCTTTTTTGGTAGCTGACTCACCATCCATATCCATTTTTAAGGAAATGCAATTTAAAAGGCTTTGGCAGGATTCTTGGGTATACTGGGCACAGTGGCCGGGGGAGGAGGGCAAGGGGACTTCTTGGCTGAAGTGCAGGTTTGGGGTGTCCTGGCAGTGACAGGCAGCTGTTAGGTGTGGCTCTCTTGAGAGGCTCTTCTCCTGTTGTGAAGGCTTCACACTCCATGCCTGGGCTGGGCTGACTGGGGAAGCATGGAGGCTGTTTCTTTCTCTTCCCTTGGGTTCTTTTTTATGCATTCAGTTGCCTTTGAAAATTGATAGCGTGTTAGGATATTTCTGAGCCCTCTGACAGAAACTCTGAGGCTGAATCTCACTGTCACTCGATGATCAAGTGCCTGGGGTGCCTGAGTGATGGTCAAAATAAAGGCTGACCGTAAATGCTGAGGTGAGGGGCAGATCCGCCAGAAGTTCATGGATTGTGGTTCAGAAGTTTAAGACTTTTCCCCAGTATACACATTCTTCTGAATCATTGGAGCAGCCAACTGATATTTCCTTTTTCTATTAGTAAAAGAAAAAAGGAAAGTTTCAAGGATGTAAGAGAACTTTTCATTGCCCAAACAGGCTAGAAATTGAGACAGTTTGTGGCCAAAATGAAAAGAGCTTTTTCTTTGCTGGGGGTGAGGGGGCTCGTGAATGGCCCCCTCTCGGGGCCTCCTGGAGACTATTAAACTGTCCTTTCCAAAGAGCACTTGAAGTGACAGTCCTGGGTGCACTGGGTCTGTGATCATTTTCTTTAGTCTCATTCACTTCTGTTTTCCTTTTTCAGTTTCTGGAGGGAATAATGGAAAAAGAAGGGGCAGGTGCAAGGTTGGAGAGAGGGGTAGGCAGGTGGGGCCTTGTAGAATAGGTCTGTGTTTAGACTTCCTGCCCGGCTTCAGCTTAGGCTCAGGCTGCCTCTGCTCCCTTCCCCCTCTTCCTCCAGAACGGGGGTTCTCAAAGTGCGGTCCTGGACTGGGGGCATCAGCAACACCCAGGAACTTGTCAGAAATGCAGAGTTCCAGGCCCCATCCCAAAGCTATAGAACCAGAAACGCTGGGGGTGAGCCCTGCAGTCCGTCTTTTAATGGTTCCTCCAGGTGATTCTGATGTAAACTAAAGCTTGCGCTTCACTGCCTCACACCAGGTTCCTAAGATGCCTTTGATTCTGCTTATAGACTAAAAGCTGCTGGCACGTGTGAGCCAGCCCCACGCGGAGGCACCAGCTGGGTTCACTTCCTTTAACTAATGTGTTTATTACCTGCCTGCTCTGGACCAGGCCCTGTGCCGGGCGCTGGAGGTCCGAGGTGGGCAGGGTGTATGTGGTCCTTGCCCTCCTGGTTTTCACAGCCACCTGGGGGAGAAGCCAGTTACACGAGGCAGGTTTGGAGTGTGGTCACTGTTATGACGGGGCAAGAACAGGGTGTGGGAGGACATAGCAGGGGCTTTTGGCATGGAACATAGTGGGGAGGGCTTCCTGGAAGAGGTGATATTTAAGGTGAGAGCTGTGAGAGAGAACACATGCAGAAGCCTGCAGGAGGGCACCCCTTTGGGTTCCAGGAGTTGAGCTGGCCAGCTGGCTGGAACGCAGAGTTAGTGGAGGGAATGTGGTGTGTAGAAGGCTGGGGATGTGGGTGGGCTGGGTCACGAAGGTTCTTTTAGCCCCACTAGGGATCTCGGAGGAGAAGCCGTGGAGCCTGGGAGTGATTCGGTAGGAGTTTCCCTTTTAAACTGATTGCTCTGGCAGTAACCTGGGAATGGATTGGAGGGGCTGAGGCTGGGGGCAGACAGGTCAGTAAGGGTCTGTGGCAGTCAGGAGGGAGGACAGTGGTCTGGACAGGGGAGGTGAGGAGGGCTGGACAGATGGAGATGGTGGCAGCGTTCCTGAGGTTGGGGGGCCTGGGGAGGGGTCAGTGGGGATGGGACCAGATTCCAATGTGGGGGACTTGAGGGGCCTGTGGGATGTGTGGGCATGTGTGTGTAGCAGGCGGCCGGTGAAACCTGCTCAGGAGAGAGAAGGCTTTCCGGAGGACTGTCTGCCCTGGTTCCTCTGGTCTCCCAAGGCAAGTGGCATTTTCTGTAGCTTGCTTTTGGTTTCTTACACAGTGAGGCAGCTGTGCTTGGGGAGAGGCCAGGGGAGGGGTGTGTTCCCAGTTTTTACTGACACAGACCCCCGCTGCTTTGCTTGGATGACAGCTGTTTTGTGATGTCCCTCTCGATGGTTATGAAGGGCGTTACACAGCTGCTTGGTAAATACACGCATCTTCCCTGGCCTGAAGTTACCTCACAGGGGAGACGAGCAGCAGGTGGTGAGTTCTGGCGTGAATGGGAAGGAGGCTGGAAGTGTGTATGAAATCTCTCCACCCAAAGTAAAACTCCCTGTCCCCATGTGGGCCCCGAGGGAAAGGCCTCACATGCTTTCATTTGCTTCATGTCTGCCACGATTGCCTGTTTTACTTGCTTGCTTTAAAGAGCACAATTCATTTTCCTGCTGATACGTATTATTGTATCTGGCTGGGAGGATGTCACTTTTATGGTTTTTTTCAGTTTTGGAGACTAGATTATTGAAGTCCCCAGGCCCCAGATAACTTCCAGCTAACATGGAGATCTGTTTTCCCATGTGAATGAGGTAGCGTTTCTGAAAGCACTTTGGAAAGGTCAGAGAGTGAAGGTTCAGAGTGAAAAATCCTCCCAAACCTTGGGGACTTCTGTGTCAAGGGAAGCCGCCTGTGCTTCTCTCGCATTCTGTGTCCCTAGGGGTGGTATACCAGGCTTATTCCAGTTCTTTCTCTTTGTAGAAGTTTAACATGTTAGTACTAGAAAAAGGGCTGGAAAACCACCCAGAGCTCTCTCCTACAGAGGAGGAACCGAAGAGGCTGAGGAACGCTTGTGTCACGGCTGGGGCAACAGGGCTGGGACCAGCCCGCCCCCTGCCTGGCCGCCTCTGTGCCTGCTCCTCCCGGTCAGCGTCAGGGGACTCTGGCATCTCGCTGCGGCTGTGCCCATTACAGACGTGCCCTCAGGCCACCACAGCTGTGAGCACCTGGCAGCCAGGGCCGCAGGGACCTGCCAGTGTGCAGGAGGCCATGTCAGTGAGCCTGTGTGGAATCGATGGCCAAGTGACTTTTTGTCTTGGTCCTAGGGCCTAGTGGTGCCTGACTGGGGGTGCCCGTTCCCCACGCCCAGCTCCTTGTTTGTGCGCACCCAGCACTGTAGCTCTCCTCAGAGGGGAGAGGGCAGGCACCAAGGCCTGCAAGAGGACACTCGACCACGGAGGCAAAGAGCCCGAATGCTCCGCTTCTGTATCATTCACAGGCGAGGCTCCAGAAACCTGTTTGTCCCAGCTTGCCAGGACTGCTGTGACAAAGTGCCACAGACCAGCTGGCTTCAACAACAGAAATTTGTCTTACAGTCCTGGAGGCTGGGAGTGCAAAATCCAGGTGTCAGCAGGGCCAGGCTTCCTCTGAAGTCTGCAGGGATCTGGCGGGAGGTGGCAGGGCATGATGTGCCTTGGCTTTTGGCATAACTCAGTCTCTGCCTCTGTCACCTGGTCATCTCTCTCTTTCTTTCTCTCTCTCTTTTTACTGTGTCCAGATTTCTTCTGCTTATTAGAACCTCACTCATACTGTGTCCACCCAGGTCTAGTTTTCCTTCAGTGTAACTAATAACATCTTCAAAATTTCTGTTTCCAGATGGGGTCACATTTACAGGCCAGGGGTTAGGGCGTGAACATATCTTTTCTGGAGGACACAGTTCAATCTGCAATAGTGTTGAAGAACCAGCAGGATGAAGTGGGGTATGTGTGTGGGTGGGGGGGCATGGTGATTCCAGTGAGGGCCCCAGACTTGTAGATGAAATCATAGTGGTAATAGGGCTTTAATTTTTGTAGTAAATGTGCATTGGGGACTTCTGATTTTATTTTTTAAAGTCTTGATGAAATGCCTCCTGGTATAGCTGATGCCTGGTTCTTGGTGCATTCCCAGGGTAGGTGGGGGGTGGCTTGTAGCAAACTTGTGGGATAGTTCAATTATGAGTCACCATGGGACTCTGTTACACTAGAAGCAGGGATTTTGAGATCCAGTTGTGAAAAACAAGGTGAGAAAGTTCTGGAAAGTTATTTCCTTCTGGCAGTTTTTCCCCCTCCCTCCTCTCTGCTCTTTCCAATGTAGAGACCGTTTTGCAAAAATGTACCTGGTGTTGATTAGGGTGTGAATGGTTTGCTTTGTGCCAGGCAATGCCTGGGGAGGTTTGGGTACAACACATGCGCATGAGATAAATGATATCTGTCAAAGGGGGATGGGTATGGGCTACAGTTTTGAAATGTGTTCACGCATGAATCTGCTCATAGATGACAGCCTGTGCTTACTAGCAACATCTGTTGATTTGAGAAAAACAAGTTTGCCTCACTGCAAGCAGGAATGTAGATTTTTTTCGATGGTATTTACACATGGATGGGACTTTCCTTTAAGAGGAGCTGGTCCGAGTCATCTCACTTTCCCAGGCCTGAGTCGCAACCTCTAGGGTGAGGCTTGGCACCAATTTGGAGTTCACTGGTGCAGGACTCAACTGATTCTGCAGGAATAAAGGCATAACTAATTAAGGTTCATTTATTTATTTAGATGACAAGTCTTAGTTTCCCCGCTGCTAAAACAAATACCATACAATGGGTGGGCTTAGCAACAGGAATTTGTTGGCTCAGGGTTCCAGAGGCCAGAAGGCTTGCTTCTTACTGGGGTCAATACCTTCTGGCTGGTTGGCAAACTTTGGGGTTCCTTGGCTTTTCCATCAGATGCAGTGCACATGGCGGCACCTTCTCTTTCCCTTCCAGGTTCTGTTGACTTCCAGCTGCTGGCTGCTCCCCGCGGTGTCCCTCCCCATCTGACTTTCACTGTGCTTATCAATCTGGATGAAAGTCCAACCTGATTCGGTTGGGCCACAGCTGAAGTGAAATAGCATTTTGAAGAGATCTTATTTACAGTGGATCCACACCCACATGCCTTTTGTGAGGGACATGATTCAATCCCCAACAACATGTATTTGCCATTTTGAAAGCAGGGCATATGCGCTATATAAGTTAGGAAAATGTTGAGACAACGATTATTCAGAGTTCCCTTGTGAAATACAGTAATTGAACTTTTTTTTAATTTTTTTTTTTTGCTCAATTTACTCACATTTCCCCCTTTATGAATAGGTTTTTTATTTTATTTTTTTAGCATCATTGTAAAGTATGTATAATTTTGTCCTTTTACAGAAATCCTTTTCTTCTCTCTTTAAAGACAGACATGTTAAGTGTCAACATTTTAGAACTCTGAAGAGTTACGGTTGGACTCTGGTGAGTTCCATACCTGTGTTATAGCTGCATGCAGAAATGTCAGTGGGTTTGTAAAATTTAATTCCTGTCGGTGTGGTGGGCCACTCGAGCTAGGACAGGGAAATTTGGGGAAAAAAATCAATTATCGGCTTGGCTCTAGAGAAACATGATGATCTATGTTAACTTGGGTGGATAATTCAGGCAGAATTAGTTTTAAGCCTGAAAGCGAAGTCTGAATTAAATAGGTCTTCTATATTTTTAGCAGTTTTGAGGAAAGTTTGCTATGAGCTGGGCGGTGAAGTTTAGGAATTACTGGAGCTTGTGGCCTGTGGGACAAGGGGAAGGCTTGTTTCTGGGGATCCCTGGGGCAGTGGGAGCGGTGGGCCGTCCTGCAGCCACCAGCCCTGGTCCTTCTGCACACCTGTGTCTGGGTCCCCTGCCTCTGCAATCGGATGCCCTGATGTCTCTATCTGAAAGCTTCTCCCTCATTAGCGTCTGGTGGGCCCTGGTGGGCAGTTCTTTGGCTCTGTAGTTGCAGGTGGTGAGTCAAGTGTGTCTTTGCAGGTTCAGGCTGGGGTCAGGGGGCTGTGGAGTTGTTACGAGATGGTGCCAGTCCCATTTGAGCTCTGATTACTTGATCTCTTCCCAGTCGTAGAAATTTGGTCTGTGAGCTCATCCTGTTTATTGCCATGAAGTGCAGGGTGAGAAATGGCACTGGGTGATAGGTCAGGCCAGCTTTCCCTCCGCCTCTCCTGTTTCTTTCAAGGGTATGGTCACCTTCCAAAAACCTCCCTGGCTTTGATTCAGGTACTTGCGGTCCATCTGTGCCTGAGCAGTGCCCCGTCCCTGCAGAGGACCTTGGGGTCGGGAGGATCGTGGTGCCGGCACAGAGGCTCGACTGCCTTGACATGTTTCTGGCTTTGGTGTTCTCGTTTGTGAAATGGGATAATAACAATAATAATGTCATTAGGTTGTTTTGTAAAGATGAAAAGGAAACGATGTATGGAAAGCGCTCATGCCTGGTAGCTGTTGTCACTTTGGAGGTGAAGGGGTCCTTTGAGGGCATCTGATGGCAGGCAATCTCAGGCTCCCACGGATTCGTGGGTTTCTCTGACCTTCAATACAATTCTTATAAGTAGAAGTAGCTCTGTCCCATGCCTAGGAATCTCTGCACTGGGCTGGGGCTGCTCCTGTGAAGTGCAGGCGGAAGCAAGCCCAGTCTCCAGCGGTCCAAGTTCTGGACAAGGACTCTTGCTAGTGCCCTTTCATGAACTCCCCCATCTATGTGTCTGTTACTTTTGTAATCCCCAGACGGTGTCCCTCAAGGCGGCTCTGTGACGTCCCCCTCCTGCTGGCCCCCAAAGTGCCTTCCATAGTCCCCTCCTCTCTGTCATTCTGTCATTTCTTATCTCCGAGACTTCTATCCGATCCTGGCTTCTCTGCTCACTTGATCTGCTCGTCTAGCTCCTTGGATGTGTCTGTGGGGCCTCCTGCTGTTCTTCCCTTTTTGCATGTTTTTCTTTGGCACGCAGCCCCTAAAGAGGGCTTAATAGATGTTCACTGACTATGTGTACCCTGCCCTGTGAGATACCACTTTACAGTGGCTTTCAAACAGTTTTGACGCTGACCTGTATTCTGAAATACATTTTACATTGTGACCCAGTAGAGAAAGAAGATGTGCGCGCACACACACACACACCCAGGAAACAAGTTTAATGAAACCCACCTATAGTGCTCTCTGATGCTGCCTTTTCTATTCTGTGTCATGCCATTGTTTGTTTCTCATGCTGGTTTGGATCTTCCAGATTGCTTGCCCTACGGGTCTGGACTGCAGTCTGAAAAAATCGGCTTGGTGATGAGTTGAGCCTGGGGGTTGGCCTTGAGAGTGGGGAGGGAGGGCTCTGGTTGTCCCTCCGTCTTGTGGGTGGCTGTCGGAGGCCTCACTGGCTGGAACAAGGGTGACTGGGGAGCTTGGCTGGGGCACCCCTGCTGTGGGTGACCCCTGGCCCTGCAGCCTTGGAGCAGAGGAAAGAGCCCTGGGCCAGGAGTTGGTTTGCCTGGATTCAAGTCCTGGTTCTGCTACCTGTTACCTGTGAGACCTTGGGCTGTGAGTTTTTTCCTAGACATCTTTCGCAGGGTTGTTGTGAGGCCCAGGGGAGGAAATATATGGGAAGTGGTGAGCAGCACATAGACTTAATGACTATTTGGTCAAATCAGGAATCTTTACTTCTGCTCCCAGTGCCCCAGGAGGGTTGGGAGTCACCCCAGAGTCTGCCTTGAGCTCTGGGCACTTCCCCTCTCTTTCCTTTGGGTCAGAAGTGGATGTCAGTAGAAAAATCAAGCAACTCCGTGCGGAGTTGAGCAGTGTGAGTGTGAGCCCGTGTGTGGTGGGGAGTCCCTTCCCCTGATTTCCTGCTCTCTTCCAGCCCTGAAGGATGGCTGCCGTGGTGGGGGACGCCCTCATGGTGGTCAAAGGCCTTGTCAAGCTGTCCCAGGCGGCTGTGGAAACCCACCTGCAGCACTTGGGCTTCGGCGGGGAGCTTGTCATGGCGGCCAGGGCCCTGCAGTCCACAGCCTTGGAGCAGTTCGGCTCGGTCTTGGGGGAGGCGCAGGTAAGGGCCTGCCTGGCAGTGGGAGGGGTCGCGGGCTGGGACTTCGTGCTCTTGGGGAGACCTGGGGTTGCGGGCCGGGACCGCCACCATGGCAGCTGGCCTCCCCAGGGCAAGGGCTGGAGAGCCCCCCGGCTGGTGCTCCCTGCCTGACCCGGGGCAGGGCTGTGCGATGCTGAAGCTTTAGTTACAGGACACATCACCGGGCTGGAAAGGGCTCCCGGGAGCATCAGTCCAGCACCCTCGTCGCCCAGATCAGCTAACCCCCCTGGGCTTTCCAAGCACCTCCTCATGCCGGCTCGGGGTGCAGGGGTGGGAAAGGAGACCAGGCCCACCCTGCAGAGGCTCCCTGGTGACCCCACTCTGCTTTGTCTGGCATAGGCCCTTCCTGGGTCCTGTCTTGAAGGTACTGAAGAGAGGCCTTTTACTTTTGGATGTTAGGAAAAGAAATCACAAAGGAAAATGTAATGGTCAAAGGAAAAGGCCTCCTCCCTGGCTTGCCTGATTTATGTTAGTGTTTTTGGCAGGGTGGGTTCTGGTGAAAAGAAGGAACCTGCCCTCATGAGGGCCGCGGGGGCACGGCCAGGTCAAGTGTTGCCCCTCTTATTGGAAACTGCGCGGTCAGCAGTGAGCCTCCTGACCTGCATGTCTGTCACCCTGGCCTGGGTCCTGGGGCTCTCCCTGCCACCTGCTGAGCCCCCACTGGGCTTGGCCTCCTCTTGCCTCTGGGCACCTGGCTCGGGCTTGCTCTTTTGTGGGGCTGCAGCTTCACCTCAAGCTCCTGTCCCTCGTGCTGCCTGGAGAGGAATGCTTTAAGTGAGAAAGTGTGCTGGAGAGGTGATGATAAATGGGGCTCACGCGACCTGCCCCAGACTCCCTCCCTCTAGGGCTTCCCTGCCTGTCTTGAGAGGTACCCAAAGGGTGGAAACACGATTTATTTCTGCTCTAAGGAAACTGCTGTTGGGTGGCCTCAGGGTGGCCAGCAGAGCAAGCCAGGGCTTTCGACCCCTACTTCACCATTTGCTGGCTGGGGAGTTTTGACCAAATTGCTTCAGTGCTCTCAGCCTCAGTTTCCGAAACATTTGTAAGATGAGAGTCATAGCTAGTCTCTCCCCTCCATAATACCTTGTAGAGCTGTGAGTGAGTGAGCTTTGGGTCTGCCATGGTCTCTGTGTAATCTGCAGGCAGCAGGTGGAGTCCTGCACGTAGGCTGCCGTGGGCATTTCACACGTTTCAGTTGGTGGGGATCCCAGCCTGTGTTCTAAGTATAGCCTCCTCGGCACTGTGTCCCTGGCCCTGTTGGGTCATCGTCTGTGGCCCCGTGTGGCTCTATGACTGTGGTGAGCCATGTTTTCAGACGAAGCAGGGTTCAGAAGTGGAAGGTCAGGCCTTGCTGACTGTTACAAGGCAAAAACAGTGTCCCCTCCCACCCTTCCTCTGTCCCCAGCAGGGACAGCCAGGCTTGGTCTCTGTCAGAGCCTCTGCTACAGGCTGCCTGGTGGGAACGCTGTCCCAGGGCCGTGCTGGCTGTGACTGGGCAGGGGGTGGCCTCATCCTGTCCCCCTCGGCCCTCACTCAGCCTTGGTTGTGCTCTTGCTTCTCAAAGCT